>UZAN01039728.1:96138-107437 GCA_900618425.1 Echinostoma caproni
GGAGTTCGTTAAATTCCCTGAATTTACACCAACCAAGAAAAGGTGTACGAAACACGTTGCAGCAGTGGTCACCGGCTCGATTGGATGTAGAAGTGAACATGGCAACTGGAGCGTTTGATTCCATTCACAGGGCGTATGATTCAACAAACTAGACACCTGCCCTCAGTGGACTGCGGTTTCCACGCTCCGTTCCGCTGCCTTGTGGGTTGTGCTAGATAAAGCCATCAGTTATGAATTCCTCAAAACGCACCCGCGTTGGCCTGAGCAACTCTCAAGCGAATCGCACAGCTTTCTCTTTTTCTATCAAGATTATTCTATCATTCATCTGGCACAGTTTGGAATCAGACGTGTGAAAATGAAATATAAAATATACATACAAACAGTAGGGGTGCCCTGGGTAGGTGAGTACCGGATGTGCCCCTTAGACATGAATTCATTTATCCAAATACTTTTGCTGACATCTAGTTACATTGATAACAAAACACTTTAGACTACCTTGAAGAATGGTATGCTCTAAGGACTTCCCCCGTATTCGCTCGGAAAACGATGCTTTTTCTGACGTCAAAACTGCGCCTCCATTTCTATTGATCTGCGCTATAAACGTTGTGGCAGATTATGTTGCAGTAGACATACGTCAGTGTTAAATCTGAGCGGCCAGTTTCGCTTGTTTGCAATAGGACAAATCTATCTCAACCGAGTACTGCGGCAGGACAAAACACAAATGTAAAAGTTTAACTAACGTTGCCGCACGGAACCAACAATACGATAAAATATTATAATTCAGGGAATCATCCCAAGCTCTAAGGCAGAAAATCAGCAACAGGTGACACATCCGTCGATTATCTTGCGACAGACGATAGAAGTGAAGATTTTCTAGGGATTCGATGAATACGCCTAATCGATATCTTAGATGAGAAGGAAAAACCGTAGAGATGTGCTATATTATCACTAGCCTACCAGTACTATATACGCAAGTTCGACTTTCATGCAACAAACCTAAACATCACGAATAGCAAGTTAGACAGTGTCGATTGACCAGTTTTCAATACCACTTCCGGTTTCAACTACTTTTATTGTTACTGATTCACCACATCACAAATGTTATATATGATTAACCAGTCAAACAAACAAAACCGATCATTGTAGTTTCTATGATCGGATAGGCCACTCTAGGATTTTGGTGGAGAAAACGCCTATTTCCCCTTCTGAACTGACTATTTTCCATTAATCCACTTATTTTCATAAAATTCAATGCACTTAAATCAATATACGGGATATCAGTACTGCAACGAGACCTATGTTCCTACGTTATAAACATGGATCACCCTGACCGTATGAATTTAAGGACATCTGCGTTATTGTACGATTGAGTGCACGAGGTTAACGAGTGACGGAGGTTGTGAAAGGATGAAGTGACAGACAATCTCACGAAGAATCCAAGTTATTTTAAGTAGGTGTATTAAGAATCTTAAGTACATTGGAAGATCCTATTTTAGCCCCTAATAATGAATATTACACCCATAGAAAGATGGCTGCAACTGATGGGGAAATTGAGCTGGCACGAGATAGTACCGTTAGAGGTATGAGTGTAAGATATATCCTTTAGAATTGAAAAAAGCTTTCACCTTATTAGGTTTTGGTAAAGTAAGTTAAAAATGGAGATATGGGTGCATTTTCATTTATTGATCCTATTTTGTATAGATATTTCGCTAAAAGCCATTGGAACGTAAAGCATGCATAAACACATAATAAGTAACTACGGACTGGTAACATCATCACATCTTCAATATATTTCAAGCTCCGATCCAGATTCTTAAAGCACCTAACTAGAAGAGCATGGATACCCCATCAAACTGTCTGTCACTTCACCATTCCAAAATACCCAAACTCGTCACTTCTTTATCACAAAGATGAACAACCCTTCGCAGTGAATAATTAATTATGGGATAGATACCGTACTTACGTCGTAATAACATCCTACGAAGCACCCGGTATAAAGTTGTCACCGTTGGTACGATCGTGGATTGTATAAATGTTATCAGACTGGGAAAACACACGACCACGACGATAAATCGTGCAACGAGGATAAGAACCTATGCGGCAAAGCTCAGTAACAAAGACAGCGGCTGCATGTGTCAGGTTGTTTTGATTGGCGTTCAATATAGAATGCAGAAATCAATCCGGGAAGTACAACGAATAAATCTCATTTCCGGTAGTTAGTGAATGAGTTTGGGTTTAGTCCTGCTATCTAAATGAACTGCTGATAACTCCTTTTCTGTATTATTGTACTACTACTAAGCATCTTGCCAAGTGTGCCTTTCAATGCCAGCATTTGGTACGAAGGTAGCAGTTATTAGAGACGTCTGTCTGAATACGCACGAGGCTAACCAGAGCCTAGACTAAACCCACTTATAGAATGAACCACGCCAACATTGATGCCTGAGCATGGTGACCTTGGCGCTGTTCGCTTCCTGATCCAGTCGATCGAAGTCAATTATCACCACGTTTGTTCTTTCTCCTCTTATGCTGTCTCGTCTCTCGTCTTATGTAGTGAACAGTAGCGGTCGTACATCTTGACAATTTCTCTGCAACATCAATCCACTGATATTCTAAAATTTTTCTTTGATCCCACGTTCAGCCTTTTCTGCCTTTCTCGAAAGGTTCATCCAAATGACAGCAACCAAAACCGGCGCACGACAGTGTATGACTAACGGCTGTACAAACTGAACTGAACGTTTTAGGTAAAATCAACCAATGATCATGGACATAACGTTCCCAGTTGGGGGCGGACGAAAATTCCAACCTCGTTTGGTAGCTCACTCAAAACGTAGTTTTGTGTCGATGGAGAAATCAGTTCATTCCGACTTAACGGGGTTTCGACAGACCCCGTTTACTGGGTGACGTATGACAACCTAAGCATCAACCGCTTAGTGTGGGTTCATAGTAGAATGGGATTGGCTTTATTCAATAAAAGTTAGTGGTTTAACTTCAAGTTTAAAAGATATGAATCCGTATATAGTTTCATAAGCAGAGAAGAAAAATTGACACTTTCTGGCAATAATACATGTTGAATTGATAAACGCTGATGAGCCGACAAAATAGAAAGCGGGCAGCAATCAGAAGGTAAAGCCCGAGTACGTGGACAAGATCAGAGTGATGGCCCACGAAGGGAAGTCTGAGATTAAACGAAACGCATTGAACAGCACATAGCGAAGTGACAGAAGTCCCTTAACAATAGGATCATCTTAGGACACCATTCGAACTGCTTAAACTTTCAATTGAAATTGTACTTCGGTAAACTTCCATGTATTGAGGTTGCACTGTGTCGGCATGCAATCTGGGTTGGGAAACAGATTGTCGTGTGGAAAAAGTTAATCGCATAGAAATGTGCAAGCAACTACGCCTTAATCCCTATTTCCTCGCCGGAGAGAAACTAGCGAATAAAGTGACTTATGATTAGGTTAATCTAAAGAAATAGCATTCGTTGCAACCCAACTTACATGGTAGAGATAGCCACCAAACACACTTCCGAGGATAACCGAACAGTGAGATATTTATTCAACTAAACTGAAATGCTACAAAATACTGCACATGTTATAAATCATGAAATACTCGGTACCGAGACTGGCAAAGGGCTTGATTCTACTACGTTCATATTTTTAACGCTTAAGATGACCGAACACTTCCCACATGTCCCGTTGGTCAAGATCTGTCCGGAAGCAATTACTTATGGAACACATCAGTGTCGTGTCCAGTAATAAAAGAGTAAAGCTGACTAAACAAATTCGACCTTACCAGGTACGGCATTCTGCTTTTCAGTGAAGAGCATCAAAATCCCGATTTTTTGATGTTTCCAGCACTCGACATTAGTCAATGCTACGCACTTAGTCTTTAGGCAGCATGGTTTTTTATTACAATGGGGGACTTACTGCTTGACCAAAACTGAAAACGTAAGCTTCAGGATCCGGAGTAGCGAATCGGATAGGGACCAAACAGAATATCAGTAAAACAGCAGTGCAAGCTTTATCAACACAACATACCGCTAGTCAGTATACGCACCGAACCAGAATTTTTCAACTAAGGTGCACAAAAATGATCGATAGTTCATAATACAACTTGTGGCACCAATCGGAGTTAGGAAATTTTATCCTATTATGTGCCCCCAGGACACCCTAAGCAGCGATTGGTAAGGGGCACGAAGTAGAAACCCGAAAGTGAAACGCGATCATTGCGCCAATAACCAACAAGGCAACATTGAAAATTGAATAAAACAGGTGATGTGGTGAGTTTGCAAAGCTGGAATCGCAACAGAATCAATGAAAAACACGATATTGTACAAGAGAGGAGAGGGAGATCACTGACAATGATGAAGCGAGAAGTGAAATCAATGCAGGATATCAGGTCAATGGTGCGCAGATAGAAGGATGCAAATTTGTCGACGTGTGTGCTGGAGCACCAAGCCTTTGAGGAGGTGGGAGTGGGAACATAGAACCTTTGCGAGCGACTTGTACAGAAAAGGAACAAAGAAACCAAAGACAACGGTGTGAAACAAATTTCGGTCACGAACATGTTTCTCGGGTGAGCTACAATGCGCACCAAAACACAGGAGAATACAGTGAGATTACCGAGCAGCCCTTGCAGTGATGTCAGGAAGATGAGAAGTAATAAGTGACGAGCATGCTGCTTGATAGATCAAGGAAGTTGGAGAGACATTTTGTGAATGTCAAAAACAAAGAAATGCCAGTAGTTGACGTCAACATGATGTGCAGATCATGCCAGTAGGTATGCAGCGAGGAAACGCAGCCAGATGATTAACCCCTTAATGGAATGGTGACTAAAGGGCCTATGGAGGACTGGCGGGTATATGGCAATCAACAATCGCAATTACCAGTGAAAGCCAAAATTCAAACCATATTTTGAAGTCGACACTTACAGTTCAAGTGACCAGGAACAAAGCAGTACGAGACGACTTTTCAAGTCGGCAACTCAGATAACCCGGGTGATGAAGAGCTGCAACTGAAAATGCAGCCCTGGGTATAAACCAGAATAGTCAGGGGGAATCAACTGGACTTCTGGATACTGAAACCTGTTTTTAAACCCAAGAATTCCATCAAAAACAAATCTCCATGGTCCGTGAAACAGTGAGTCAACGAAACACGCAGCACGGTCTGGTAGCGGCAAAACCGGGGATCAGCATTCATAAATCAAATGAGTTGGGCAGAGGTTATGTAGAATGAGGGAAGAACGTGCCATTTAAAGCGAACGGGCGGACAGGTACTCGATCACTTGTTCGTCAGTCGGTCAAGCAGCTGGGCAATCGCTTGTTAGACCGACCGATCTGTCTGTCTATCTATTGTAGCAGTGAATCCAAGGATGTCGGTGGGTCAATGGGTTAGAATTTCTATCGACAACATTGACGAGACGGTGCGGATGCTTCTGTCGAGAGCAACTGCGTTCCTCCGCTCGAATTAGCTGGTGTGTCACGTGGCAGACGTAAAGCTGTGGAAAGTTACAAAACAGATTATCCGACAATATAAAAAACAAAACAAAAATAACCAAGCTGCTTTATTCACAGATTGATACATGAGTGTTCGTAACAAAAGGCTTCTAGAAACAGGTTTCAACACACAACTTTCATAGATAAAAGGGACAAACTGCTTTTATTGTCAATTGAGCATGTGTTCATAAACTCCACAAATGACCCTTGTTGAAATTCTAGATTGTATGGAAGCATGCTACGTCGACATTGCTTTAAAACAACAAGATACTAGTTCCAAACAATAGATGGGAAATTTTCACTTGGATTCTAGTGCAGACCTGTATATTTGAACATTCAAATTATAAGATTCATCTCATCTGTGGGTATAAGGGCCGCAAACAAAACAATGGCCTGGCACACAACATTTGAANATACCGGACATGTAGCAAACTAGTGGGTTCTTAGGACCCTTTTATGAAAGAAATCGAAGCACATTCTACCTCCAGGTCAAGTTCGGAAAACAGGTAAGCAACAATATTACACGTGTACTCGGCAAACAGGGCTTTATGTAAATGAGAACTCACCAACTGCCGTAAATAGCTCTGTGATATTTGTGGCATTCTTCGCCGAGGTCTCCATGTAAATTAGACCGTATTCCGAGGCGTACACTTGAGCTTCCTACAAACAGGACAGATGTCATTTAAATACGGGCTGAACGAATGAAAACGAGTCATTATGCAGATGATAATCAAGTTGGTGAACACTCTAACCGCGATAATGGGATAATCTTAAACCAGAATCTACTCTTCGATTCGATGGAACAATCACCTTGCACTTCCGTGAATCACTTTTAGTTGCTATTTCCAACTACTCATCCCGTCGTTCATATAGTGTGATCTGAAAAGCTGAGATTATAACGAATATGAAGACACTCAGTCTTGTTTTACTGAACACAACCATCAACCATACACTTTTGTGCAGCGGTCTTCTTGGCTATCATTCGGTTACTCATTTGGACGAAGGATTAGAGGCAAAGTTAAAATGCTGGAGGTAGTAGAAAAGTAAAGACAGAGAAATAAGGTAGTCAGGATATTGAGTAGACGCAGAACAACACTGTTTATGACACCCGACCACAACCTATCGTCTCTAACCATTGATTGTACGAATCACCGTCGAGGAAACCTAACACGACATAGTTGAGGTTTTCATTAGCTCGTATGCTACCAAGCGCATCCCAAGGTCGCGGATAGGGGAACGGCCATCAATTCGCAACTAACCGTAAAGTGGGTTCAGACCTCCCGAATAAACAATCGCGGGTGATCAGTTGCAGCACCCGAGGATGTGGTGGGTATACCTCCCGGCAACGGTTCACCGCACAAAACACCACACATCTGAGGATAGTGCTGTGACGTGGCGAGTGCGGCCCGTCACGAAATATGGGCGTTGCACCTTGTCAAAATCAACTGCTCGACTAGGGTCACCAGAGTAGGCGAATAAACGAAAAACTGACCATCGGCACACCCGAAACATCCGTGCTACCTCGCAGTCCGCGCTCGGTTGCGCAAAGGCTAAATCTCCCCCTGAACAAGGCCTAATATGGATCGGGGGACCGAGTAGTACAATAACCCACAACGCACACAACCACGAACGTGCTTTACTTTTACTTTTGAGCGACTAACTCCTGTGGGCGAATAAATTGGCCTCGTGGCTGTCTGTAATGATGGCAGTCCTTGCATGACGATCGACAGCAAGGTTGATGAAGTGTGAAACCCAGTTCTGGTTCCAGTTACGAATTCCATATACGAATTGGAAGCCCAGTAGTTCCGAGTTTGCCTCGATCGTTGACCACCGAGTTGGTAATGCCATCCAAGGAACGGTGCGGGAGCAACAGTTTGAGTTGAGTGTCGGGCCTTCGAAGCACATAACTAAACCACTAAAGGCGCCGGCGTTGTATCATTTTCGAAAGCTTGTCGATGTTCGAGCAGCACTGTCAAATCCCATCATTGGAAATCCAATCTCCAATTTACTTTTGAGATGCGGCGTAAGCACCAATGATCAAAGACTTCGAGCTTCCTTATATCTTGTACTCAAAAGTAGCGCGGAAGTCGATGAAACATGCTGTGGTAGACTGCTGGAACTTGTAGTGGTGTTCCAGAATCCTACGGAGAGTAAAGTTTTGTTCAGCACAGCTTCTTCCGCGGCGAAACCCTCTTTGTTCGGGTGGACGTGTATCTCTGACGACTGCGAAGCGATTAAGCAGCATCATTGTAAACAATTTGGCCGCAATATCGACGAGGCTAATAGCCCGTAATTTTCACACCTAGATCCGTCACCCTCTTCTGGAGCTAGGACTAGAATTGAAAGTGCCCAATCTTTTCGAAAACCTTCTGTTTCCCAAATGATGTGGAAAAGAAAGTGCAGATGATCGATCAGAGTCGGTAAGCAAGCTTTTAAAAGCTCTGGTGGTATCCCATCTTCTCCAGGGACCTCCCTGCTTTAAGAGAAGTGACTGCATTGATTATTTCTATCGTACTAGGCGGGTCACAATTGATGTCGTAGATCTCCGAGCTGCTTGACACCTGTGCAGAGCCAGGTTGGTTTGATAAGCGGTTGAGCAACCTGTCAAAGTGTTCGACCCATCTTTGCACTTTCTGTTCAGTTCCCTGAATAAGTTGCTCTACTGTCATGGCTCCGAAAGCCGTATCCGGCAAAGCTGCGAAGAAGGCTTTTAAAGTGAGGACCACTGAGGTGAACAAGACCAAGAGGAGGAAGGAGAGTTACGCGATCTATATCTACAAGGTGTTGCACCAAGTGCATCCTGACACTGGTCTCTCCTCGAAAGCAATGTCAATCATGAAGTTGTTTGTGAACGATTTTTTCGAGCAAACTGTCGCAGAGTCCATTCGTCTTGCCCACTACAACAAGCAGAGAAATTTTGAAATTTCCTGTTCTCATGATTCTGAACTCCTAAGCTTCTTCATCCATTCTACATCGCACAAACCCTCGTTTCCCCAGGCTCCCCAATTTCACCTTCCCCGCCACATACATACATCACTCTCGGGTTCTTCAGACGATCGTACTAACAGTAGTGCCTCGAATGGAAATTCTGCCGTTTTCTCGTGTGTACCTCGTACGCACGAGAACCTAATCATCAACACGTGTTGTGTCCAAGGAACTCCCATTCAAAACTCCATCTCCGTTATCCGATTGGTGTTACCAACAAACCAATCTGCAAAGCTTCATCTACGCCTCTCTGGCGACCCTGAGGCTGCGGCTTGCGGTCTTGCTGGCATTCGTGTGGCTCTCAGAGGCAGAGCTAAAGCCGCGCTCCTGGGTTGGATCCCAGTCGACAGATTATACGCAGTGAGATTCAGATGTTCGTGCAAAGTAGGCAGCCGTCGCTACGATTGTTTGTCGTGTGGGCGTACATCCCAGCGAACAGCGGCCCAGATGCAATCCGAAATGAATTCTACTTAAAACTACAAGACCTCTTGTGTAAAGCAACTCGGGCAAATATCGTAATTTTAGCACGAGATATGAATGCCAGAATAGGCCGGTTGATCTCAAGTGAGGCGCATTTGGGAAGTCCTCTCGGACTAGATTCCTGTTGCTCGGAAAAAGGGGAACAGTTGTTGGCCCTATGTTCCGACCACCGCTTATTCCTTAAGGGTACGAAATTCAGACGATCCAACTGCCGGTACGCTACTTGGAGTCCGCCTTTCTCGAGCCAGCAACGGACGCAGATGGACCAAATCGCTACAAGCCACAAATAGCGGGGCTGCAAATAAGACTGCCGATCAAACTGGAGCACTTAACTTGAATCCGACGGTACATTAGTAAGCGCCAAGCTGGTTGGTGCTTTAGTGAGCGTTCTAAATGCACGACACAACCACGTTTGAACTGTCATAAGCTGTCCGAAGCAGCTTCTCTGTCTTTCAGAACACCCTAGCTGAAAAGTTAAAACAGACCGGAACCGATATCAGCAGTCTGCGCTCGTTGTTTATCAAGAGTGCTACGCATTCTTCTCTCTTATTTAGTTGTGGTCTAACAGGAAGTGTCGTGACACCCTGGATTTCTGCGGAGTCTTCACACCTTGACGCACAGCGAGTAGTGAAACACGTTACGTAACGAGATGTGAACTTAACGCAGGCCTACGTAGAGACCGCGATATCTGGTGGACTCAGCGCGTGTCGGAGATGGAACGCGGTGCCACCATGGGAAATTCCCGAAAGCTGTTCCATCTTATACGAGCCATCGGTAGTCTACAGTGACACATGGAAATTTGTTGCTATTCCCGTTATCTACTGTACGTGAAGTCCGAAGGATAGTCAATCAAACCAATCAATACTAAGGAAATATAATAAAAGCGAATCTGTAGTGAAGTTTGAACCTAAGTATCCCGAAAGCAGTATGAATCGATCACTGAAAGGTGTTGAGTGCAAAGATGATTTTCTTGGATGAACTACATGATTAGATTATTGGATGATGATATCTCAGAAAAGACGAACTCTTCTGGCATACTTTTGATAACATCAGAATGAGTTCCTTCAGTCTATTGAATATAATCGATCTGTCAGTGGAATGTGTCAAATCACCAAAATATAACTTACTTCAGAAGAAACTGTTCGCTGCTCGGCTAAGTCCAGTTTGTTTCCGGCCAGCGCAATCACCTTGACCGTGTTTGCCCGTTCGTTCAGTTCTTTGACCCATCCTTTTGCTCGCTCGAAAGAACTGGAGTTCGTTATGTCAAAAACAATTATCGCTGCTTGTGCACCTCGGTAGTACATGGGTGCCAAACTGTGGTATCGTTCCTGACCTGACGGGAAGTGTGTAAAGCAGAAACTGGTGAGATGTTTACAAACTTCAACTGACACAATATGGACCGGCAGAGGTTTTAAAAAGAATGGAGAAAAAGCAGTATTCTCAAATGCCATCCATTAGAGGTTTGTCAATATATGGTCGCTTGTTGTGCTACCTGCATAGATGGAACATAACCTCTGTCGAGAAGAACCGAGGAACATAAGACTCAGGAACAAATGCGACGCAAGTTTGGTTATCGCTGGTCTAGTGGAAATGAGACAGCCAATAACAGCCCACTTAACTTTTACAACAGTCGACAGAAATTCTTTTTATATAGTGGATTTCGTCGTGTACTGAACAAATGAGATGAGCGAGATGCGCAACAAGCCGCAGAGACGGGATTGTGCTATATCATGCAAAGGCCAATTGAAAAAGGGCATGATCAGTCGACCGATGGTCAACTTAGTAGTATGCTGCGAGGCCCCAGTTGGGAAGACCCAATTAGGCCGAGAAAGCTGTAGTGCTTCCTAGTTTTACAGTTCACTTTTCACTTGCTCTGTACGCGTCCAAATTCTATTATATAATCGAATCAGATCCTCAGCCACTCTCATATAATTCCTGGTTAATCTGCATCAGCAGTTGCCTGTACTTTCGCGCGCTTGTTTTGATTCATGTCCTTAATTCCTCTCAGACTAATTTGAACCTTATTTAGACCCCAGACATTTACCACAAATAGATCTACTGACTACATCCTTGTGAAACGGGTATTGCCAGAAAATACCGGTTATGTGCTCATTGTTTTTAAAACACCATCAATTAGCGAACATGTTCCAGAGCGCCAGACTTTGGAGAATGCCACCTTTGTCCGACACCCCTGATTATGGGCTACGGTTGGCTTGATTGGCCTTAGTCGTTCCTGAAACTCGTCTGTAGAATTAAATGTTTTATGCAGTTAGAGGAACTCAAAACAATTTGTTATCACTCTTTTCAGGATTCTTGTCATTCTTCTTATTATAAGCA
>UZAN01039729.1:0-38124 GCA_900618425.1 Echinostoma caproni
CCCAAAGGTAACTGGATTTATGAAATTTTTAAAGTAGCACCTCCCACCTGAGTAGTTTGCGAATGTTTAGCCTTCAACCGAGACACTGAAGACGTCATCCGATTGAGAGATAATGCGTTTTCAAATAACTAGCCTAAATCATCCAACAGGTGTAGATGAATTAGAGCCATCCGGGCGAGGTGTGCAACACAGTCCTTCATGAAAGAAAAAAGAAAACATCTAACAACCACCAAGAGATAGGAATTCCTGGGAATTTCACTCACTGATTCATCGCATGGGAGCCAATTTTTGCATTATGTTTGGTACATATTTCTCGGAGCTCCATCAGACCCTTTGCCTAGTGAAAATTATTGCATCTGGTCTGATGGATTTTCATGTGTATGTCATTTCAGACAACTCGAAATAACTATGTCCGTTGGTTAGATCAGGGAAACTCGTACATTGTTCAGTTGATCCTGTCCTTTTTACACATCAAACTATTTCATGGTCGTGTGATTTGACGAAAGCGTGGCAGATGAGTGATGAAGAAAGTGAATAGGCCGTATGAGAAACATTTCATGCAAGCGCAATCTATGCAGGCCAAGTGATTAACTCATATTGCAATCTACGCTCACAAGACCAGTTTGCCTATGATCAGAATAATTTCAGTGCATAAGTGTTAGGACATTAGGCATTACGAGTTGATGTTTTAAACAATATAAATCACCATCACAATTATTACGAAATTGATCTTTACAGTCGTTTTTTCAACTTAATCTCATCTTAGTTCAGAAACGTTGATGAAGCAAAAATACGAAAGGATGATTATGAGTAGGTGATGGTATTGTAACCCACGGAAGATCCCCACAAGCAAGGACCAGGAATGAACAAGCAAACGATAGGACAATAACCCGACCCATATCCTTGAAAGGAGTTAGTGAAACCAAAGCCAAAATCGAAATCTCCGCAGCCGTTCAATCTAGAGCCCGAACCCAGGAAAACAAGGAATACAGGCCTTCAGACGAGTCTATATATTTCACTCGACTAAAGGGCTGTTTGAGTGAACAGCTCGTCTGTTTGAATAAATTTTGGCCGTTAACCTTCCGTCGTAACCTTATAAGTTTGTTCAGAGGTCGAAAATCTTGGGAAAATCGACTAATTTGGCAACGAGTATATCCGGTGGTATGCAATGAGGCCGTTTTGGCGCGAAAAATTGGAAAATCGGATTTCAATAAACTAAACAAAAAAATAAAGAAAAAGGAAGGAAAATAGTTAATGCTGAAAGGAAAATTGACTTTCCCCTATCAGTGGGGAAAACTGTATTCACTATTTACGTGCTCACTCAGCACCTAGTTGATCAGTCAAAAAATAACTGGTACGCAACAGTTGAAATGATTATATAGGTTTTCGATTCTGTTATACACCGTAAATTTCATATGCATTCTCTCACACACGTACCATAGGCATTTCCTTAAATCCTACGCTTTTATTGGAACTACCTCACTTTGTTTCAAGTAAATGCCCAATTCGAACCAGTTAATCGCCCGGTTCGACTGGAACCACAATCGAATCGGAGGCAACTTATATATTTGACACGGTCCTGTAAAACAATACCCCCAAAGGAATCTCGGACAAAATACTCAAATCATTTTATTTGGTTCTAATCGAAACTATAATCTTGGTTTAATTAAACGCATAACCAAAGGGTCACGCAACTGCAGAGTTTATATTTACTCTGTCCGGGAGGGGAAAACGTGCCTCCAAACGGTGGTAAAGGATTACAGGAGAGAGATGGTCATTCGTTAATTGTAGTTGTTCACGTATCTTTGATGGTGGACAAATGCCCGGGAATTTGACTAGCTGCGGTCCCGTGCACTCGCGCAGATTTACTCTTTCAAAAATACGTTAATTTCTGCAATTGGTTAGTAACAGCTCATTTGCACAGAATGAAATCAAATTTGATGTTTTTGTAAAACTATGGTCATCTATCAAGTTTATTGGACGAGTACAGTCTAGCGACCATCGACGTATCAATTTGAACTACGGTAAAAGGGGCAGTGGATTCGAATTTGAAACTCATTGGTGCTGCTAATGTAATATGACCGTGATGGAAGAGGGTACTCATATATAAACAATTGATAAAACCTGGCAGAAACAATGGCATCAGCTCAGTTTTACAGCCATTACCCATGAACTTTGTAAGATGGTTCTGTTCACTGTTTATTGACTGCTCATTAGGATGATAGAGGGAAAAGATTGTAATGTTCAAAACAGAGTCAGAGTGAGAATCCAGTATTTAGTAGGACTCAGTTTGCCGGAATAGTGAGTAAATGCACGCGCTCCATTATTGCGCCACTCAGTCATATCACACGGTGTATCTAACCGTTGGTTACGGTGATCTTGAGATACCCATTCAAGAGGCTTGGCATGAGCTATGGGAGAAGGATACCCGTTAATAGTTTTCTGACTCTTATACCAGATATTAAGTCAGAGCACCATTCACATTTACCCATCACAAACATCGGCAAAAGACTCACTGTGTGGAAAGTTATTTGTTGATATGCGCAGCATATGCCCCAAATAATGTAGTCTACGGTGATCAACCACTCACTCCGATAGGCGAAAGTATTGAAGGTGTTCAACAGACATTTCTCGTACTTGATAACATGTCTTGGAGGAAGAAATCGATTTTTGGTGCACCAAAACTGTTGCATCATTCAGCTGTTCAAGATTTTCATTAGAGAAACCAAAAACCATTAAAAGAACTTAACGTTAAGATGAACGCAAAATATTTAAAATCAATTATAACTCGCTCTGCTCGAACTGGACGAGTTACACAGATTCGAATATGCGAATAATTGATAAATATTTCCGATATCATGGATGGTGTATCATACAACGTTACGTGGTCTTTAGTGAGTTTCATCAATACATCTAACAAACTGACGAGTTTCCAGACGTGCCAATCTTGATTACTGTTTTGAAATTAACGTACTTTGCTTGGTCTGTTATCTTTAAATCTACAAACCGAACACTCTCATTTCATAGATAAAATATATGAGGGGATAAGGGCTGTGTGATTACCTAAAACTTTCGAAATAACGATAGATTTTAGGCACTACTGTTTACTGATACATAATAAATCGGTTTAAATTATACTTCACACCAATGCCACTGGAAATTAATTGCGCAATCCAAAGTAAATCATCTACAAGGTAATGCGTATGAGGTGCTAAAATCACGGCTACGTGCTAAGTCATTTTTGATTACACCATGCAATAGCTGCAATCCAGATGTTAGCTTTTGTACCTAATGAAATTTTTTCAACAATTTATTTCTTTAACCTTCATTACATAATGTGAAGTAAGCATTTTTCCTTGTCGAACTCATCAAGAGATGTCATTTCAGATGATTTTAAATCCCAATAACATATTGTCCGAAAGGAAGGTTTCAACTGCCTCCTAATCTCACAAATTATCGATCGATGGCTATCCAGTAAAGGAAACGTTAGTATTCGCAGTCTCCAATCAATATTTTTGATTAATCCGTTTCATTTTCTTCAAACGGTCTAAATATCAGTTAGCTTTCATGGTAGGTCGCTTACGGCTTTAGAAAAACAACAAGATCATGCGTTCGAATCCAGGATGACCAGGCTACTACGGCATTCACTGTTGCTGATGTGTTTTAGCTTCATTGGTTTCGCACGTTGTGGTATGGCTTTAGTTACACCGCAGAAGCAGTGGGAAGCAGAAGATTGAACGCATCATTTTTTGCACAGAAATAGCTAAACGCGTTACCTCTGCCTCACAAGCATACTGAAGAAAATGGTAACTTATAAAATGACTGAAATTTCAACGACTTTCTGTAGCTCCTTTCCTAATTTTCTTTTCTATCATCTGTCAATCCAATATTTTTGGTATTCAGTCCTTATGTTTGTATTGTGTATACACACCCAAATATATATATATATATACGTGTTACCGTATTTGTCTTAGATCGAAGTTACGAAACACATATGGTTTTCCAATTGCCTGTCAAGAATCTCCATGATTCAGAAAAATGTATTGAACACAGCTATACTTATCCTATTCGCTAACTGGCCCTATTATTTCTAGTAAATGTGTAACAAGTTGGTCTGTATGTCTTACACTGATACATACCTGAAATAATAAAATCTTAGAGGGATGATTCACTAAGTTTTGAATATATTTTTATGAAAGTTATATACATTTATCCCACATGCCTGTGCACTGAAAAACATCGATCATAAATTGTGAATGAATCTTTCCAATGAAAATGATTTCACATTGGTAAGTAAACCACTATCCGGTAGTTGGTGTTATCGTCAGCTGAGGCGAACCATTAGCTACTGTACTAACTGTATAATTTGTCTACAAATAAATTTAAATTTTCAATTTAGCTATTCCATCAGATGAACTAGAAGAATCAGTGTCCACCAAACTTAGGCATGCTTTTTTGAAATGACCCATCAAGGTTTGCGCTATCCTTATGCCTCACAGATTACACATTCAGATATTGGACCTGCTGACTGATTGGAGGAGACACCAGAGGATATGGCGGCGAACCGTCAGTAGTGGCGTTCTTGTTCTCCTTTCTTATCATGCCAGGGTGCCTATAACGGCTTCTACGCACAGTAAGATTGTGTATTCAGTGTGTCGAACATTGAGTTTCTCCCACTTTGCTTCCCTCCAGTTAGGCTCACTCCCTATCTATCTTGTATTTGTTCACTTGATTTGTTCACATTGTGAGCTTTGCAGCTATCAGCGAACTTCGTTTCTCGATATCTCGCTATATGTTGATGATGATGCTGACTGATTTTCAGATTGCCGTTGCCATGCGGACGCGGATGGGGATTATTTTCGGAAATGTTTGCGCGTTGCGAAACGAATTGGTATCCGCGTAAAGCAACTGCGGGTCTCTGTCGAAACATATCATTTCATGTGCAACAGAATTTTCATTTCTTTGGCAGTGGTCTCATGAAGCCAATATGCAACTTGTGATTTGATTTTGTTACAGTTGAACTTCATGTAGATGTGTGCAATCAAAGACCGAATCACATTTATGATAATTGGTTATATTGACACATAAGGTTGATAAACTCTGTAGACCAATGACAACGTAGTTTGCACAATTCATTTCTGGCCAGCTTATCAATATCCACAAATCGGATGTAATAAGCAAGGACTTCAATGTTGGATTGGAAAAAAATAGATCACTAGGATTATTTTGAGATTATCTGGAATGAATGATTTACATAAAATGAGTTATAGCTTGTCTCAGAATCACTAAATTAGGTTTCCAAAATGAGTGACGCGCATCTGTTTTCTTTTGAAGATGAAATGTTGTGCCTTACCTATCATCCTTTGGTGATATAGTAGATTGGATTGATAAGTACGAAGTTCCAGGTCCTCTCGTTAATATGGAAATAAACTGCTATTAGATTTCATCATAATTGCATCAGGCTAACCTGCAGGTTCTTTAACTCAGGCCCTTCAATCGATGAGAATAACAGCTTGCTCCATTGGAGTCCTGGAAAAGATTCATTGACACAAATAAAGCTGAAAAAGGTCGCGAGAAACCTTTGTGTAAAGTTAGGGCGAGACGATAAACGGAGGTTTCAAGAAAACCTGGCAAATCAATTTATTTCCAATCCAAACCTCCTATATATCAGTGCCACCAGAAGAGTAAAATACCGAATACCACCACCCATGCATGCAGGACGCGTTTGCACTTCTACCTCTGAAGCAGAAAATGCCTAAACGAAATGTTCTAGGAAACGTTCACTGCATGCGATACAATTGGTTTGCGGCTTCCACATGGCATCCACACCGCCGATCGACTACCATCACCCTTAAATCTAGAACGATAAAAGGCAAACTATTGGCGCTGCGTACGAATTCATTACCATGGAAAGAAAACATCCGTACACAGTCTCTGACATCCTTGGCAAGTCTGAAATATCTGAAATAATTGCTCATTTATACCAAAGCATGTTCGATAAGACGGTGATTCCTCAGTCCTGGAAACACGCTATCATTTCACCCATTTACAAAGGTGGCTGCCAAAGTGATCCTTCAAACTACCGTACAGTTATACTTCTTCCTGTTCTGTCAAAAGTATTGAAATCAACTGTTACTGATTCTCTGATGGAGCATTTCGAGAAGTATAACATTATTTCGCCGGCACAACACGGGTTTCGAGTAAAACGCTCGTGGACTATAAACATGCTACTTGCACAGGATGAGTGGACAAGATCAGTCGACGCAGGAGAGGTAGTAGACGTGATCAATTTGGACTTATCCGAAGCTTTTGACAGGGTTCATCACCACATACTGCTACGAAAGCTTCATAACCGCAGTTTCAATGACTGCTCTAATTGACTGCATTGAGGAATTTCTTTGACAGTGTACCGTATCGGTTTGATCTGATAGTTCTCTATCGAAACCAATTGAGGCTTTTCGTGCAGTTCCACAAGGATGAGTCCTTGGTCCGAGGCTTTTTCTCACATTCATAAACGACCTACCAGCTTTCTTTGAGGACAGGAACTAGTATTCTCTCACGATGTGAAAACATTGAGAATGGTAGAACATCCTGAAGATTAGGAAACCCTACAGGAAACTCTCGATTCAGCTTACCGATGGTTTGTCACTAATGACTTCGAATTTAACGTTGAGAAATTCAATGTTCTATCGTTGCGTCACTTTAGTCACTTTTCATTCGTAGTTGGAAATCGCATAATACCGCGTGTCCGTGAGGATCTGGGGTGTTCCATACGTTGGGCAAGAGCGTCATCAAAAGTCATAAAGCAATTTGGACCACTAAAACATGTTTTCTAATCATTCGAAGTAGGCCTTTTCCCCTATTTGGTATCGGCATACATTAGACCACACACTGAGTATTCGATACAGGCTTAAAATCCATTGCTAATTCGCGATTAAAAGGCACTCGAACATGCGCAGAGAACAGCAACCAAAGTGGTCATAGGGGTAGCATCTAAAGCCTACGATGAAAGGCTGTATATTGTCGTACTCTATTCATCTGATTGTCATTGAGTACGAGAGGCATTATCCTCTTGCATCAAATAATACATCCATCTAACCACCCGTGTATTCCTCTACTAACAGCATCCAGGAATAGTCACTTCATGGTACATTGGCTTAAACTTTTGCTCCAAAAGAGTTGAATAACCTGCAAGCTTTACTGTTTCAGCCTCAGAGTTTGTAATTCCTCTCTTTCGCCTCAAGTGGGTTGTGCTCCAACCACCGATTCATCCAAGTCACGGTTCGATGAATTATTGAAACACTAAATGTTCGGCGCCTAGGAGTGAACACTAAAACTGGCTATTTGATTGCACTACCAATCGAACCCAGTGTGTAGAGATCCTATTGGATTCAACAAGCATAAACCTTGTAATTTACCCATAATAAACATTTGAATTTAAGTTTAGGTTTCCGTGACTATAAAATAGTTACTTAACCGATCAACTGAGCGAGTCTATCTCTGTGTAAATGAGGATAAGCAACCTTTAATAGTGGATAAAACTGTACGCGAACGTGTATACTGTACTTGCACAAAAGAAAAATTTCTTAAGCCACCACTAGGTAGCTAGTGGTAGTATGTGCGACTCACTAAATGGCATGTCCAGATTTTTACGTGGTTGCGGGTTCAAATAACAGCCGTTTTTCATTTCTCTGTATACCCTACCAAAGTCCTTTAAGTGACCAATTTTCTGACGTAAAAGTCATTTTACAATTGTGGATTCAATGAGGTGTCATTAACAAATGACTTTGAATAACTCGAGTCCTTTCGCCGTGTGTGTCCATCGACCTGTATGGATGGAACGTGTGTTGCGTTTAATTGGTTTTGTTGAGATATTTTCGCATCCTGTATTCATCTAGATCCCCGTGTGTGCAAAAATAAATTACGGGTTTAAAATTTAGTACACCATGCAAGTTACTCGTGCTAAACAGATATAATTTTCCCCAGAAACGTCGCTATATTGACAAGCGCAATCCGAACGCTTTGTTCTCTTCGCTAATTTACATTCCTCCAGTCCAATCAGGTTCAATAGACTAGCTGCTTATGGAAATTTTCTGTTGTTCAATTAACAACTGGGTATGTGCGCTGCCCAGACGATACCTGCTATGTCAAGTGTGACTTACAGTTACTCGTGAGTAGTGGTGTGGGATAATTGGTAACGCACACGCCTTCCATGCGATGGGTCGGGAGCTCAAATCCCGGACAGGACGGTGGATATGCACGACTGATGAGCTCTAATAAGAGCGAAACTCGAGTCTAGTGCTTCCAAGTGTATAGTTGAATCGATGAACTAAGGATTGTGCGTGACGGTGAAGTCCGAAGGATAGTCAGCTCAAATTATTAGATACCTGCTATCGTTAACTGTGACCTTGGTTTCATGTTGACCCGAATCAACAACTCGCGTCACCCGCGTGGTCCACACATGAGCAACGTACTTTTATTCCCATTTACTGGGTTAGCCTGCTAATGCATATTTGTGTTTTGTTAGTTACTCGAGTCCTCCCTCGAGTCCGCACGAGAAATGCGGGTTTGCCCAGTCTTCCGTCGCGTCAAAGGTTCACCGGATCGACATGGTTGCTTCCAACTCGTGCACAAATTCTCTACCTGTGTTACTCCAATAGTTGGGGGAAAATTATTTTATGATTTCCTCAAACGCAGCATTTTTCGAAGTGCACTCCCAGATGCTACCGATGATCGCTAGCAGTGATCATTCTTACAAATGCACGTCCGGTGTTTAAACTCATTTGTGATAAGTCCTACTCTGGGTACGGGTGATTAGGTGGAAAAGGCGATCGGAATAGTGACTAAGAGTTTTTCTGTTCCAATCCCACCACCAACGCTCAGTTTTCCCTTCGACGTATTTCCCCGGATATCCATTGTATGGCCATAAACCACTTCTTGAAAACTGTGTATAAACTTTATGTGCTCAACAAACAACAAAGAAACATTGCTATTATTAGTAGTAATAAGCTCTTTCGGACAATATTTAAACTGTGGCAATTTAATTTGAATATGATATCAATCATATGCTGGGATATTCCTGATCATTGATACTATTGCGAACGATACACATTTTCCCAAGAATGAAGTTTTCATTCGGTAGGTCACAAAATGGGATAACGGGAAATCACATGATTGTGAAAAAAGAACTAACTTCTGAATTAATCAGGATTAGAATCCCATGAAACGGAGAATAATTTTACATTCAAATCCATTTCAGTTCATGTTATATCCCAGGTTATGTAGGTAGATAAGCAAGTAGTGAATTAAGCAACACATTTATTGTAGATGACACAAATGTACCCGGTCCGTAAACCAATGGGCAAGCAGAAACATCGGGCAACACGTGGGAGGGAAGGCAGGTAGGCCAACACTGGCTCACACGTCACACAATATCCATATGCCATCAAGCCAGCATTCAAGCAATCAACAAATCAATTAATCTGACAACTGGCGTGTATGACAAACATACCAGTCACTTGTGAGCTCCAACAGCTCAATACAGTCGAAACACTGATTTATGCACGGTCGGCTTCGCGCGGCTCATTGAAGCTATCTGCTGGGAACAGGAGGGTTGATAGAAAAGATATCACTTCCCGAGGTGGGCGGTGAGATGGAACATATTGTTTTTGGCTTGAGGGATGGATGGCCGTACACAGTTGGCCATCACATCAGAATACTGACGCCATCCTGTTGAACAGTTGAGCTTTACAATCGATTTTCAGACCTTGTACGAAAGTTACGGTCTGCACAATATTTCTAGCTTTGATTAGAATGCTCTTTGTTTTCGAGTGGTTCCAACACAAACTTGTTTGCAAAGAGGAGTACACACGGCGGCATTTTCAAATCAAAGGTTAAATGACAACCGTTTTGCCCGAGTATCGTGGTTTTGTTGGAAGGATATTCAACCGGTCGAGATTATCAGAGACATGCTGGGAATGCTTTACGCATATGTACCCCAGTTTGTGAAGAAAATTACTCTGATATGTGTATGGTGACGGCAATAAACACAGAGTAGAAGGGTCGACTGAATGCAGAAAGGTCACGTGGAGGTGTATATTTCACGATACACATCTAGTAACGAGTTTTCCATGGGAATACTGTGTCTAACAAAATGATCCTATGTGCGAAATATTGTTTCAAACTCTGCAAATCTCACTATTCACAGAAGGATCATGCCGAAAGTGACTGAATGTAGACACCTGGATCCGCTGCTTTAGAATGTCACACCTAAGAACAAATACTTTTGCTCGGTCCTGACAATATTCGTTCTAGTGACAGAAAAAAATATGATTACCACACAGAATGGACGACAAAACTAGTAATATATTTATGACTACAAATTACAAAGTGATTTATGCTGAAAAGACAATCACCAACCGTTTTCATGGTTCAAAAACCAGATATGCTTTGATCTATTCAATATACAGTGTTTGCAAACCTTTCCAACAGAGAAGGGTGGCATTGGGTGGGAAATTATCACATACAGAGTACGTGACCGACTTCAGCCAAAAAATCCCAGTTAGTTTTGATGTCCAGCCCTTTGTCTCAAGAATACTCCTTTTCGAATCTTTCATATAGGGTTTCGTTGTCTATGAACATATTTATGATCATAATTTTATTCGTTGATGTTACAAACATTTGTCTTTGTCTAAGTCAAACACTTCGTTTGTTATGAGTACTAACTGTGTTTCACCATGCAAGAACCTGATCTCTACGTTTTATTAATTGTATCTGGTAAGGTAAACAATGAGACACCAACTGAATTCACTATTTCTTGATGTGACTAGGCTGGCCTGATAAATATGCAATTGAAAATCACGTACCTATTCAATCAAAAGGAGCGTTGTAAATGATCACGTGATGGTCAAATCTACTTTTTTCAAATCCTTTAGTTGAATACGCAGTGATACAAATTTCAGGAAGGGAAATTGGTCAATCAAAGGGGAACCATACAACACACAATGGGGAAAGTCAGACGGTGGTGATGGGATTGGAACACACCCTCCGGAGTGACAATTGGATGACGGCACCACCGGCCCATAGCCGCTCACAATTCGGCTTTGAGAAAACATGATTAGAAGAAGAGAATGTAAAAACCGTTAACTGATGACTGCTATATTTGAATAGACCGATGAAATAAATCATAGATAAGCAGAAAACTGAAACTAGCAGAGAATGATCGACATACGGCCGATTTCAAGTGATTTAGGTTACAGAGACAATGCTAATTTGCGCAGTGATTGGGAATTCTACTAGCAATTTCCTATGTCAGATTGCAGGCTATGATTTATTGCAGAATCCATTAGATTCGATTCCAAAGTTCCGCAGAGTAATCTTTTCATTCGAATTGTTTCAAACATTGCTCCATTGCAATGTTGCGGACGAACTGGTCTGCGATTCACAAATAAATAATAGTGACAGATATTTCCCGGCAATTACGATCAACTTCTTCTGCAGCGGCAAGTTTATGTGAAGAGTTAGTAAACTAAACCGTAATTGGCTTGTTTATTTAATGGAGTTTCGTTGACTAGGCGAAAACACTGCCCCACAACGGTTCACAGTTATAACGTTATTAGTAATTCGGTAACCGGTTGTAGAATAAAACAACATCATTGTTTATGAATAACATGCCAATACCAGCAATTCGAGCACATTTGCTTGATACTGAAAGTTATAATGATACGACAACTTGAAGTTACCGATCAGTTCTGTCTTTACATTTTGATGTACCTATCAATGATTGGAAATCGAATGCTAAAGTTAGATTTCTTTGGCCTCTTTCGTTTAATGAATGGTGGGCGGAAATTTATTGATCCCAAGTTGAATCCAAATCAGGTATGACGTAATGCACGAACACGACAGCCGTCTGCGGAATATAAGCTTCATAACGGGGAATTGCTTTCTTAGTCTGCTGAGTGAAGATGGAACTAAAAAGAATTCACTTTTCGTCTGCGACTAAATGGTTCGGATGACAGAATGTATTGAATGGTTCTATGGAAATCAAAGGAATTCCACAAACACGACATACCCAAAAAAAGACAACGCACAGTTAAAGAGAAATTTTCAGAGGAAACTTTCACACGCATTAGGACATAAATTTCGCATGCATTTAACGGTTGAATGAAGGGGGTTGAGAACAACTCAAACGATACCTCACTCTAACCACTTGACATCTTTATCTTATAAAACTGGAGAAATTACCGGGGAGCAATAGAGTAAACTTAGTGGAACGCACTGAGAAACAAAGAAAGTTAAAGGCTCGGACTTGGCGATCTGACTCGTGCACGCAATTATTACTATAAAACAACCAGAGAAGGGGTGCTGCTCAGTATAGCATTTACCAGATTTTGTGGATGGTCCGTCTGCGAAAGCCGAGTAAGTGACAAAGTGAAACGTTTAGATGGTTAATATTTGGATTAGCCCATTCCGTTTTTCCCAGGCACTAGGCACTGTTGATGATGATGTTCGGTGTGGGTTTCACGCCTTGGTTTCGCGCCTCGTTAATTTGAATGCATTTAAATGCGGGGAAGTGCTTGTGATAACCGACAAAGAACGTACTCGCTGCGTACAATAAAATTACAAAATGAAATGAATTAGAAGTTCTAGTTAGGGACTCAGACCGCGAATATTCAAATGGATTGTTCCAAATTACTACTCCTAAATGCCTAAACCATTCGCACAAGATGATGACCGTCGACTGTGTAGCGCAGGAGCAAGGGTTTGAAGTCCCACCCAAATGTTCGCGGTTCGAGTCCTGACAGGGACACGAAACGTACGCACTGTTGACGAATCCCAAACAGGACGAAACAGATAAACAGTGCTCTTGTTCAATTATCACAAACTTGTCCACCGCATTCAAATTTACAAAATGAAATGTGTTGGAGAACACTTCTGCGTGTGAACCCATTGGACATGTCGAAAATACCGTTTATTTGTTCACACTTCAGCCTTACCCAGCGAGTTTAAAGTGTCCCTAATAGCAATTAACATTCTCAATCACGGATTGCCTTTATGATCTTCTGGAACAACCGGAATGGGGTAAACATTTAGCAAAACCTCATGCATTTTAGTTTGAATATACACATACATATGTTGTCCGTTGTGGTCAGCACTTTTCTCCGCGATCATCTCAGCAAGGCGACATAGTTGAATGCCTTTGAATATTGCTTTTGGCGAACAGAATAGGAAAAAGACAATCACAGGTGCAGAGAGCTGGAATCATCACTTTGTGATTATTCCTCCGAGATTCAAGTCCGGTTGTATTTTTCTGTGAAAACTCATTGGAACTATTCGTAACATTACCTTTACATTTTCACCAAAATAACTATCCCTCAGGTGCATATGTCCTTTTTTGGTTATTTTATCTTCATGATATCCACAGATCCAAAGAAATATACAGAACAACAATAAATCAATTACTTTTTACTGCTTTTTATTACGTAACAATAATAAACTACGGATTGAATAAAGTAGAGATTTGGTTCTGATGAAAAATATTCTGCCTCATGCAGATGAAGCAGTTTGTTTTCATTTCATTCTCCATGAGTTAACTTCCTGAATATTCCGGAGAAATTAGTAGTATATTTCTCGCACTTTGTTCCACTGTTATGTCATAGAAAACCACCATGTGCTTAATAAGTCTTTTTTGTCGAATCTAAGGCAAATTTCATACTTTCATGGTTTTAAATAAAATACAAAGTCGCTATACAACAGTTTAGTGAGAACACCAACCACATGATAATAATTCAAATAACCGCTTCAGAATTTCACAATCTTTGCTCATCTCATTCCCAAGTTACGCATTACCTTTGAGCTGTTTGATAAATTAAAAGAGCTTTGGGCATTTTATTAGTGTTTATTTCGTCTCATCATACTGTTTTCATGTCATACAAAAATCCGGGAAAAACGTGTGTTCATAAATCCATATGGATTTTACGAGGAAGTTTTCCTTAAAGGAAAATCTATTTTGAAAATATTGAGCGTAAGTTCCTACTCAAATGTTGGATTATTGCATGGGAACCTTTGGTCATATTGTTAATGCTTCTTATACAGGCTCCCCTAAGATGACAGTTTCGATAACGAGAATTTATCGAAAATAATATAATGTGTCCGTTCACGCTCTTGTTGCATTTAGTTACTTTAAATCAGTGAGAAACGATGATAGAACACCAATTTAAATTATCTTGGAGTGGAAACTGAACTTCGTAGAAAAATTCGAACTTGGAACAGTAAATTGAGAGAGCCCAGTATCATGGAATTTCGAAAGAGCCACGAAAGCATTTACGGTTTATTCCAAAATCTTTCAAACAGTGAACTTGATTGAGACTCGTTCCTCGCCTCTACCTAGTATAAGAACTGCAATTCACCCGATCGATCCCGTCAGAAACTAAGAGGATTTTTTTCTAAATTATAGTAATCAATAAATGAATGGCCTTCGTAATGATTTTACTTCTGCTGACCTTGAAAATGACCTTGATTGAAAGTACGATCAGGTGTTTGAAGCGTGCTTTCTGTACCGCTTTGTGGACAATCCCATGTGTCGTTGCTGTGATAATTGCGTTTTGTTGTTGGACAGATCAGCGAACCCATTTTCGGGACACTGCACTCGTCAGTGTGTGTGCGTGTGCGGACGGGTGGGCTAGTGCGCGTGCGCTGCACACGCATTTAGCTAGAAAAAAATTGGACAAGGAGGAGTGAGGCGCATGCGTAGTCCCAGGCCGATCGGTCAATAGTTGTCACAAGGATAGAGAATTTTCGGGCAACGGTAGCTAACATAAACGTACACCTGGGATGGTGTATGCCCGATCTGGGAAATGTTTCACGTAAACGGGCTTCAATCCTTTTGTTCGTTATGAATCAGAATTTGGTTAGTTTTGCTTCGCTAAATAAATTTCATCAAGATAGAACGATGCAATCAGTCTTCAATTCCGTATCTGCAGTCAATCAAGCAGATTAACGGCTCTGTTTTGTAGTGCAAACGAAAACAGTTTAGACCATTTCAGAAGCAATGGTTTGTCCCTGTGGTACTCGTGAAATCGACATCGATACTAACTGAATATTAGTATATTTTCATTTTAAAAAGAAATTCGCAGCAAAATTTAGGCATCATTACTGGGTCGCATATGTATCCGCGGAGCAACTTACGTCGACGACATATAAAGACAAATGCCAGCTAGCATTCAGTGCAATAGCCCCTGCAATCGGTGAGTGAATTACTACTATAGGTAACGTACGGCACAACTNATTCCTTATGCGATGAGCAAAAGACAACTCGTGGGGGAACAATTCGGGATGTAATTCAAGCAGTCTCGTGATGCTATATTTTGTGCGCACAGTCATTTCGGGAAACGTTTATCTCAAATTTCGAAAATTGTGAACAACGGAGACCTACTGATGTTAACCAATGAACGTGCAGTAAAAATCTAAATAACCCTCTTTAATCGTATTGTTTCTCCCCAAGGTCTTTAAGTGGGCGTAATATCTAACTGGGCACCTTAGTGGGTTACACTACAAGTCTTTATTTTGGTATACTTACATTGTACTTATCAGGGCTTTTACCAGATTTCCGAATACTTCATTGTGCCGGGACAAGCAATCAACTCAGAATAGTCTAACCTGGTGAAAAATTCGGAATCGAAACGAAGTCAGATATTTGAAATCGATCTTTTCAACCAGTTGTCATCTATACGCAGTTTCATGTTTATTCTCTATACCAGTTTTCGGCTAACTTTTCGTGAAATGGATGAACCCATGCAAACTTTCATTTCTGATTCACTGTAATAGCGAGAATTCATCATGCAAACACTTCCTGAGTTATCCTAAAGCCTTTTCCCCACTCGGAACAGTTGAGTTCAATTGGTTATTCCCATTTTTATAATTGTTCAAATTCCATCAAGCTTTCATCATCTATCGAAATACGCTTTTTATAAGGATTGTGTTGAATGCTAAAAAGTGCATGAAACTGAAGCTTTTAACAGATATTTGAAATTGCACCTAATTCCTTCGCATCTATTGGATGAAGAATCATATCTTATGAAGAAAATATTGCATTTTAGGTTACAAAATTAGGTATTGCAACAGATACGACGCACCTTTATCAAATCTATACAACCTATAACCATAACAGTGTACCAGTGCCCGTGTTCANTTGATTGTCAAGTCAACGTTTGATCAGTCTGAAGTCCAAAAAGTTTATTCGTTTCTTCTAACTTCATTCAGGAGTATACATCTCACCCACTGTGAATATTTTTTCACGAATCTCATTCCGCCTACATGAATAAAGTTTTGTCGCACGCGAAGCATTTTAAATTCTGTGTGGGAATGTTTGTGATGAAAACACGTTAAAATAGGGAGATGCAGCAGGAATAATTTGTTGACTTACTTCGCAGTGCGTCACATTCTTTTAGCCAGTGGTGGGCATTCTATAGACTGTCAGATTACGTCTGACGGTTATTAGCCGCGTTTCTTCTATTTCTGTGAACAAGTTATTTGTGTAACTTTCAGATCCTGAACACTCATTGAATGAAGAACTGACACATTTTTGTTCCTATCCCTCCACTCAGTCTCACGTCGGGTAAATGAACGCTTAGCGAAATTCACCCACCTTGCCAACGGAGAGAATGTGACAAGTAAACTTTGTCTTAACCTTGTACTGTTAAACATCCCAATGCTGTCTGGAAACTTCTCCCTCAGTTGAAAATGTTTTCTGTGACGGTTGGCCTCTATAGTTTCAAAATTAAATGTACGCTTCACGGCTCGCAAAATTCGCCCACAGTATAATGTAATACAATAGCTTAGAGTTGGACCTTGCTGAAAGATTTGATAGCAATAATGATCATAATGATGATTCGGATGATGATGATTTTAGTAATAAACTTTGAGTGTATCAATATTAGGAGGAGGTACAAAACATTACTCCTACTCTAAGACATATCTAATTGGAACATTAATAAATGGTTCGTGTCTTACTGTACCAAAATGAATAGTGATGTTTGATCAAACCTTGTGCAACCTCAATGAACTGTGTATTATTAGAGCAATCCTTGAAAGAAGATCTACCAAGGCCGTGCCCCATGTTTTAGTGAGAACATAAGTGCCATTTTCTTTATAAACGAAAGACGTCTGCTGAATTTGCCTATTGCTCTAATGCGTAGATGACCAGTTAGCTTCAGTACCTCAGTTTAATTTGACTATTGCATCGTTATGGCTACGTTTTTTAACCAAAAATAAATGGATATACGAAAATTATTTAAATGCAATGGAAATGTTTCTGAAAGTGGACAAAGCACACTGGGTAGTTGTTTCGTCCTGTTTCAGACTAGTCAGCAGTACGTACTTTTTGTGTCCCCGTCATGACTCGAATCGCGATCCTTCGGGTTGGGACTTCAAACCGTTATCCTTGAGCTACAAAGTCAACCGTTCACTGTGTAAATACAAAAATCAGTGCCGGTTAAATATATTTTTACTTGAGCGTAACAGACCAAAACGAACTGTAATGTAGTTTCACAAACAAACTACAGTTTCTGGAGTGTGGGTGGTCTTAGTTATTTAGAAAACCTTGTGGATAGTACAATAATGTTGAACAGACATCGTGTAATGTTCAAGGTTTTCTTCACCGCATTCACAAAGAATGTGATCCCGATGGTACAAGCTTACAGTTATCCATCTGGCGGACGAAAACGCAGTATCCATCTGTAGTGAGCATATCTATGTGTTCCTAGCGCTCATTCAGCATCCAGGTACTTTGGATGCACCAAAGTTTCGTCTGAATGAACCCTACCTGTTGCTCCTTCGCATTAAATGTTCTGACAAGTACACAGGACTCGGTTCGAATTCATTAGTGCATATCGGGTTCCATAATTTGTCAGACAATGCATTTCCTTTTCAAAACATTTCATCTGAGCTACCATAGAATCGATTACGTCATACTGAAATAATCCATCATGTTTTTGAAAGAAGTGGTTTACTGGACATCAAAATGATTTGGGCATCTGTTCGGAATTTTGGGACTAGTTAGCACAACGGGCAACGGTCAGCTAATGACACTGAGTGATTCATTTCTTCACTGCACTCGTTAAATTGTAAATTTTATTCAATGGTTTAAACTTGGCATCAAACATTATTTATCTATCTGGTGGAAACAGTCAATGAATTGCACATACAGACCCAACGGAATCATCCATCCCAATTGCGAAATTCTATAAGACAAAAGAACTGGTACGAGCGCTTCTAACTTCATCAAAGTGGATCTAGAGAACTCACCACTTTCTGCACATTTTTTCTGATTTGTTTCCACCATTATATAAGCAACAGCTTTAACCACTGGATCCCAGTTGCTCTCCTAGCCATGAGCTTCTCATCAATCCGTGTAGTGGTCAAAGCGAATTAGGGACCACTTGACTGGCTGATGCCATATCACTTCCCACAGTGGTTCTCGCTTCGATCACCATCGTGTAGATTCCAGACTACTTCAGGATGCCACAGTTCTTTTATTTGTCACATTCGGAACATATCCGATTTTTCATGCGCTTTCCAGACAAATTTTTGGTTTATTTATCCTTTATCTTCTTTCCTGTCAGTTGTGAATTGGTTATCCTCCTCTACTTTATCCAGTGCTCTTTTTCAATGCAGCAGTATCCTATCTTCAAAACTGAACGCCAGACAAATTTAGATGCGTTGAGTCCTGGAATGATGATGATTGATGAGTTGCTATAGTTCATAATGCGAACTGATTGGGCGTTATTTTCTTTCATTGTAATGCATGGTTTTCTCAGGCCGACTAGACATTTTATTAAGAAATGCAACTAATGCGTTTCATTATTCCAAGAATAGCATTTCTGCATTTTCATCGATTTGTCTTCATTTGCTTTACTCTCCCTTTTCAACACTACTTTGGAACAAAAGGTAAGGCATAGCTCAGAAACTCGCTATATTTAGTTAGGTTAAGCAACCGTTTTCCTACATCTGTAGGGCAAGTCATTGCGAATCATGTAGACGCACACATCCACCGAAAAAATCCTCTTACCTACTTGTTGTACTATACCTCGTCGGGATCATATTGAGAATTGGGACATTTTTCTTAGGATTCCTACAACCAGTCCCGGTATTTTAGTAACGGTGCATCCTAAGTTGTGTTGGGTATGCTGTAGACGAAACTGTAAAGAACAAATACCGTACTTTTTTTCGCCACAGGATTATGAAACATTTGGACTAACCACTCTTGGTGGTTTTTACTTTACGTGTGCCCCCCCCCCACTCCACCACCCTCAACTCGCCCGATAATTGATCCAATTGGCGTTGCTCATCAGCCCTCGGATCCCATTCGTATATAAACTATTCATAAATCTCGACGCCACTGACTCCCAATTCCATTCTGTTCATTTTGGTAGGGGTGAACAGAACAATATCACGGGTTCTGTACCTGATGCATACGTTTGTGAATCGCCGACGAAGATGCTTTATCGAGTATAAAATAAATTGGACTACTTAGTGAGTCTTTCCCCAATATGACTGGAATCCATTTCATTTAATGTAAAATTACCAAATCGATTTTCAACGGATTTCATTTTTGTTGGTTCTATGAGTGAGATCATCGTATACATACAAAATCCTACGGAACATGAACGGAAACCCCTGGGGTTGTTTATAATTGGTACTGCATGGTTATGTGAAATCATCAAATGTGCGACATTGCGCTCACCGAATCATTCAAAAATCTATGCTCAAATAAAACAAAAAATCATTAAAATGATTCAATGGTCATCGGTGATTTACTCGTTTTTATGCATACCATTCAACAAAACGTACGGACTGGCGCCAGATTAGCATCCAGATGACGACCCTGATCAAATGGATAAAATTCCTGATTAAGATAATTATGATGATGATGATGATGATGATGACGATGATGACGATGATCATGATGATGATGACGATGATGATGATGATAATGATGATGATGACGTTGATCATGATGATGACGATGATGATGATGACGATGATGATGATGATGATGATGATGATAATGATGATGGTGATGATGGTGATGATGATGATGATCAAAATGTAACTATCGTCCACATCGTAGTCGTTCTTTCCATGCTGCAACGCTAAGTACTCAGTTTAGAAACCGACGAATGGATCCTGTAAGTCATAAAGAAACATTGCCTAACCTCTCCTATTTTTCATCATTTGCCACTTTCATTGCTCACGTATAGCAAATTATGTAAGAAGAATGATCAGGTAATTGTCGTAAAGCATTAGGGAGCACAAGGCTGCCTGATTGAGGCCACTGTGACGTTTGGCATAACCCAGGTCCCCGGTCATAGATGAAACAGCTCACTCTAGCCATCAACTGTGAATATTTCCAAACCACAAAAAAAGCAAAGAATATTCTGCATTTTCATTATTAATTATTCATTATCACTAGATCACAATCAATCAATTATATTCCTCATATCAGATCATCTTACTTGTTTGACAATTCTGAATTCTAAATTTAAAACTGTATTAGCCCGATGAAGAAATTATCAAAAACAAGTTTTGTTCTCTACAACGTTTTCTACATTTCGAGTCATTCCGGTAAAACATCACGTGTTGGAGAAGGGTTCATTCCATCCTTCAAATAACACAGAATTTATAAAACCCCTTTCAGAAAAGTATACTTCATATCATTTGAAACATCATTGCAGTTAAGTTTGTAGTTAATAAATGTAGAACGAATTGAAAACTTAGAGTGAAAAGTAAAACTGGGGAAATGCCGCTTGTAGTATACCAGAAGGAACAGTACGAGTTGTAGGTTGCTTGCTGTGAAATTACTGCATGAAACTGCAAAAACGATTGAACTAACACACCTTTAATAACCAGATTGATCAATACTGATCGATCAAGACTAGCAAGGCATGTTTTTAATCTGAGAACACCACTCTGAAGGTCATAAACTTTCTGCTTAACGATGAAACTATTTAATGAGTAAGAGAAACAACGGCCTAACTATGGAGCGGGAAGAACAACATGCATACTGACAAATGTTTGCTTAGGCGGGTTCCGTGAAACCTCAAAGTACCAAGTACCTCTCAAAACATTTGGACGTGACTGGTGAGCGGGCACTGGGGCGATACTTCCGGGGAGTTATCTAGACCGGTTCTCAAATGTCAAGACTTATTCCTTATTGTTAATTGAACTGAAATCTTATACGTACAATACTTGAGTTGCACGAGTGATAGTTCCCTAGGATCAGTTGTTCGGAGGGCCCCGATGGGTTCAATCATTGGGTGTGGCATAGAGCTGTTGAAGGCAGGCAGAGCTCTGAACTGTTAAACTAAGCGGAACTCATAATTAAATCTTTCTACATCGATTGTTTCATTCTGGTGGTTATTGGTGCTACACTGCAGACACTTTACAGCTCATTACATGCTACGACGAATGGAGTACTCCAGAGTGGTATCTATCTAGACCCTATTCAGACATTTAGTTTCCGATGTGATCAATCTAATAATCCTTTTGATTTGTCTCAGATTTTAGGTCTGTTCTTCCCCCAGTGCAACTGTTTGGACGATGGGGATGAGCATTCCTCTGCATAGATAACGATAAGTTCAATAACAATAATTACGGCATGAACTCAGATATTCATCAGAGTATTAGTACAGGGGTTCACATAAGGGTTCCAAAAGCACGGAAATACGCTTGTGACTTTCAGTGATTTCATTCTTATTAAGTTCTCCTATAAACAATTTCTTCGGTTGATTGTCCTGCATGGTCATCTAAACATCGCATTCAGAGCCAAAAGAATACAGTATTAGGAATATGAACTGCCATTCACCGGTATTACTGAGATTGGCCAGCAGTATATCTTCTTTCCTAACGTGGTGACCCAAGTCTGTACGTGGTGCCATATGAACAACTTAAATCATAGCTTTATCCCACGAAAATGGTTCTCACTCATTCGCTCTCGCTCTCTAGTGTTCATCCACGTTGACTTTGCACAAGAGGAGATATTGGAAAACAAATTCGTGTGATTTTAAATGTTATAAATAAAATGCACAAATCACACACGATCTCCGTATTCGATTTTGCAGTGTGCTCGCACTCCGAAATACTCCAGTGTGGACTCAAGGGTTAAGCGACGCGAACGCGCAATCACTCAGGTCACCTGGCCGACAGATCACGCTTGTCGTGTCGAACACGAGGGCCAGAAGTTGGCAAAATACACGCGAAATGCATGTTTTCCATTGTGACCGTGGACCGAAAACTGTTTGCGATCTGCCGTGGTCTACCCTACTCTACTCCGCTCTGCTCTACTCATCTCCCCCCCCCCCCCACTTTGGTCCAGCTGCCTCCAGGCTGACCTCCGGAACACGCGCGTGTTTGGTTCACGTGACAAACGTCGGCTCATGCAACGCATGTAACGCGCGACCGATGGGCCATGCGCACGAACGAGCGCTAGCACACGCATGCACGCACGCACGCACTCATAAACCGATTCATATAGTTGTTTGATCGTGTGCACACACGCACGCGCGCGCATGATGGCCAGACATGATGAACGAGCACGCCGTATCGGACAGGAAAGTCGTGCGTTTATGCAACTCACGCAGCCTCTGGTTGCAAGTTATCAATAGTATCATGATGATTAGAGCAGTTAACAGGGGAACGGAATTCATTTTACGGTGCCACAAAGCGAGTGGTATCCGACTCTGAATTATGTTGGTTAACCATCACTTTTCAGATTTTATCTTGTATTTTGCTCCATTTGATGATACTTTTTTCACTAAAGTGGAAACAGTCCTTCAAAGCGAGAAGTCAAGAGAGGCAGTTGTGGTGGGATTCAAACACATGTCCTCCCGAATAAATTGAAAACCTTTACTACTTCACCACTAGCATTCAGTTTATGGTCTACAAAAGACCAAGCAATGTTCATTAAGGAAAGCCTGGATGGTGCAAGCCAGATATCCATCGCTTCAAGAGATCCTGATTTACTGGTCCGCATTACTTTCTTGCTGGGCCTAAACGCTTTAGGAGGACACAAATTTGTAGATATTCCATTTAGCACATCGTATCCTGTTTTATTACGCAATAATGGATATGACGTCTGAATGATGCTCATCACAGTGTTTTAAACGGGTTGAGCAAAAAGCTTCCGGATGCACAAAGCGTTCCACTTGTTACACAAACATAAGCACTACATTTTCTCCAAGTATTCTCCACCAGTATTCATGCACAGTTTCATACACTGAAACCATTTGATGAAACAGCTCAACCACATGCCGAAGCGGGTAACCCTTTTACTAGTTCAGTAAAAGCCTCTAATGCAGCTGTTGATGACTCGTATCTGATTTCACGCTTCATGCACGTGACATATGGGGTCAAAAAAAGTCACATAGAGCTAGGTCTGGACTGAAAAATGGGTAAACAACCTCCTGGATGCATTCTCTACCCAAAAAATTGCCGACGACATGGGACCTGTGTGTAATTGCATTGTCATTTTGTGGCAGGTTCCCTCGTGTTCATGTCCTTGAAAAACACCTGACAACAGCTTTCAGTACTTTCGGCAGACAGAGGGTGACGTAGTCAAGTCAAAAAAGCCTTATGCACCCGGAGGGTGGATTTTCAGCAATTTACGATTTTTTGCAGTGGATAGATAAAACCAATTCCAAAAAAGACCATATAAGAAATTATACACCTTAGTAAATGAGAGAAAAATTAGTGCAAGCGTTTTTCCCTGAGGTGGGTGGGAATATTCTGACGAATAACCACTGATGGGGCTGGTTATGGAGTTGCCCTATTTCGATATGTGGAAGTACGCACAGGAAAGAGTTGATATTTGCAGTGAGTTCGGGGATTCGACAGGGCTTTCGCGATATATTGGTGCAGACAGTACCCTTGATCACATATTATCCCATCAATGAATGTATCACAAACGTCAGGATGCTCGGAAATAAAGAAATTAACTAAAATAACTAGATCAACTCCAGTGTGGCGAGACAAAAGTTTAAGGGATCTGGAAGTATTTTTCTTTCAGTCCAGGGATAAAAATCGAGGAACAGTTTAGCCAGTGTGGAAAAATGCAGGCAATCACAAATTTAAAATAAGATTATGTGGTACGTCCAGGTTCCTGAGCCTGTTAGCATAAACAGATATTTTTCGAACTTTTGTGGAAATGTTGATGACATGAGCAGACCAGGACAGGTTATGGTTAGGGTTACACCAAGGTATTTAACAGATACAGATTTGCGAATGCTTTGATTGTTAATTCTGAGATAAAGGAGATTATTAACTAATAAAAAATAATGGGGGCCGGTTTTAAGACTAAATGGAAATTCGGGTCATAGACCAATCGTGAAGTTCACTTAGACTGTCCTGGAGAAATGGAAAACTGGGGTTGGGGGAGGGGGTTACAGGATTGCAATCACTTGTCTAAGCAGATTACGTAACACAGTTATTCAGTCCTCGTTTGATCTTCTGAACAAAGGTCAAATACATCATATTGTAGCAAAGGGGTTTATTTTATAAATCATGACTCTTGTTGCCACCTTGTGATCATATACTTATGTGGAAGCTTGAGAATGATCAATCGAAAAGATCGAAAACCATCTGAAATAGGGACTGTCAACCAATGACAATATCAGCAGTATACTTACAGGCAATAAAGTTGCTGGGAATGGGGAGATTTTGAACCTACATAGAAAACAAGAAAGAAGACAGAATGGCACTCTGAAGACCTCCGGCTTCAATGTGATTAAAAGAAGACTGTACACCATTGAGTGGAGTGAACTGAGTCCTTCGGGAGATTAGTCGACTAGTACGCTCAAGGCTTCAGGAGTGAGACCACACTCAGAAAGACGTTCAATAAGCAGTCTTCAGTCGAGAGAACAAAAACGTTTGTATAATCGAGAAACGTTAACCGAGGGGTACTAGCGTCATTGTCTAAGACGGAAGCAACAGAATGAACAATATGAGCAACGGCGTCACGTGTGGATAAATGGGGTTTATAAGCTAATTGTAAAGGGTCATGGGACTTACAATGAGGTTTCATGCGCCGCAGCAAAACGTTTTCAAAGATCTTCAGTAACACACATGACGATCCTTTCTTTGGGGCTGGTCTAATCCGGGCTGGCCTCCAACAATCGGGGGTCTTTCCGGATGACACACAAGTAGCGAACAATTCAGCAATGGATGTCGCAAGCTGGTTGGTGCGAGCTTTCAACAAATGAGGTGCTAATCCATCTTCTTCACCCGAAGATAAGCTGTAAACCTAGCCTATGCCTTCATCCCCGACCGGCTCCTCGTACTCAGCGGAAAAGAAATTTTTCTCCGGAGAACTTGCCCTGACTGCGGGACTTATTTTCTTCTACTGACTATCTGTGTTCTCCAACAATCGGCTGTCTTTGTCTTGCGAATGTCTGACCGATTAACTTATTTTCCGCTATGACCACTGTTGCCCTGTTGAAAGTGTTTATATTCGAACCGATAAGTTTTCCTCACCCCTCCGTAAGTGACTCCGTCGTGCTAAAGAGACGGCTTACATGGCAGGCAGGTGTACCAGTGTNAGTGTCAAAGCACTCTCTGTGCTGATTAGAGCTGAAGTAAGATTCTTGAACGGAGACTGTTTTGAGCAATAAAACCTGTCGTGAGATGTGGACTGCCTTGCGGAAACTCTGTGGCTCACGCATCAATTCTTGTCCCAACGTTGAAGTAGTTAACCGTCAATTTGATTCCGCACGTGATTCTATCTATTTCCCACCTCCTTTTCCTACCCATGAGAGGCAATAAACCCTGTTTCGCCGTACGAGGTTCTTTAAGTTTTGAGGCAACAAACAAAGCTCATGGTCCCGATGGATTAGCACCTCATTTGTTGAAAGCTCGCACCGACCAGCTTGCGACATCCATTGCTGAATTGAGTTGACCGTTTCCCTCTGTTTTTCCCGAGTTATATTATGTGCTCTTAATTGGCCAGTAGATAAAGCACTGAAACCAAGCTTGTTCGCCATATCTCTGTTTTTAAAGCGAAATCTACTGAGAAAGCGGGATTTACAGCCAACAAAAGTATAATTATTTTTGCCTGTTTAGTAGGAAAAAATCAAACGAGTGGACTTACACTAACTTCGATTTAGGAACCTGACTACTCCGCCACCTCTGATGCGAAATTTCAAAATCCGGTCGCTCCTGAAAATATCACAGGCGTCCAATCCGACCACATTATCCTCAATGTCTGGGGGTGACCAACTTCCCTTGGAGTAAAATCACTCTCACACTTTTGCATTGTTTCTGATGCTCCAGATTCTAAATGTCATCGATTTTCCCACAAGTGAGCGTATGTTACTCGAACAAATCTACGGAATCTTGATCCTGTTAAGAGAACGTCACCTGAGCGCAACCCGCCAGCCAGCGCGATGCTTATTGTGGGTGACTTTGATGTTGATTTGCTAACTGTTTGTAAGATTCCTCATGGAATGAGCAAACGCTGAAGCTCCGACGTTCGCGAAAACACAGAGGGATTTCATAATGTAGGAATTCTAAGTCACTATTTGACCTTGAAAAATTGATGAGTTGATGTAAACTTGCACATCCAATTGTATCCACTGCAAAAAACGTAAATAGTTGTCCACTTTCGAAAAGCACAGTCAAATTTCAAAGGCCCTGCCAGTTCCCGGTGTCTGTGCTGCGCTGCACAGTAGACACAACCGGTGTTAGCCAGGAACACGACCACCATCTGCTAAGTCGGAGTTTCTGAGGCTTCCGCTCACCAACCGGTGTCCACTGAGCCAATTGATGCTTGGTCTCTGGATCGAACCTGCACACCCAGGTCTCATCACCACTGATGGTCTCTCAGACTGAGTTGAAACGTCTACCATCAAACCTGGCAAGCGTAGTTTTCGATTGCTGCTGTCTATTGACTATAATGCATTCAATTATGATCATAACTGAATGAACTAGTTCAATTGGTCATTTGCAGTGTTTTCTCTATCAAATGATAGTGTTCAAGAATTTTCCCATTCCTTTAGTTGCAACTGAAAACTGACCGCCAATAGACAAAGAAGCCTTTATTTAATATTTGGATATCACAGATAAATTGTATTCTTCAAAAGGTCGAAAAATACACTTCATTCCGTTCACTAATCCCCCTGAATAGTATTTTCTAAATGATTAAGCAAATGTAACTGAATTATATCTGATGTGTATTTGCCAGAAGTTTCTGAAAATAAAATCGTTTTATTGCCTGAGGGTGGTACAATTAGCTTCCTACCGAAAGGCCATGGTTTGTAAAGATTGCACATTAGGTAAAATACACAAACACGTTGGTTGATGCAAACACCCACACGCTGAGTGAGGGGTTCCACACTTTTCGGAAGTGAGAAAAGACTTCCGGGTCTGTACATATGCCAACCACCGTCATCATTACCACCTACATCATAGTTATCGTATTTGTGGTTCACAGAGGCCAAAATGAAATCGAAAATGAAATGACGGTAGGCTGAAACGCGAGCGTTTTGTCTGGGGATTTCGCATGGAACACACATGGAATGTGGAGAACAAGAAAGGACGATACCGTATTTTCATCTTATGCGCTCATAATTCACATTCAGTTCCATTTCTTTTTAAGTTGGACAATTTTTATCACAAAATGTTGCCCAGCTATTGTGTTAGTGGAACGGGAAATTTTTATTCTTCCCAAAACTATTACGCATTCAAACGGAGATATCCAAAGCTAGAGTAGAATGACGATACATTAGAGTGAATGCACAATGTTCTGAGATCGTCTCAGTTACCGAAGAATTAACCGAAACACTGAAATTAAAAGGGTGCACCGAATGAATATAATATTTTGAACATGAAGGGTTTAAGATTGGAGACGGTGATAATCAAGTGAGTCATATTTGTGTGGGTGGGTGTCTGTCCGCGTTCGGTCAAATCACAAGGTTAGCATTAGAAACTATCACTCGGCGAGATGTATCTTACTGGGCACATGCCGCTGGTCCGCTGCGTTCAGGAACAAACTAGGCCTCCAAATGTGTGCTGTTTTGCTTATCACAAGCTTGCCTCAAACTGATTCTTCTTTTCCACATCAGAACAGAATAGTATGGCTGTATTTCTATCCCGACGCGTGATGTGTGAAGACTCCAAACCATAACTAACATGGCTAGTTTAAACTGGTTTTGCGCAAATCTCCTTTTTCCAAACTCTCCGACGCACACACTTTGTGTGTGCTAAAGGGTGGCACAATTTGCATTTGCCTACAAGTCTTGGACTGTTACTCTTGTACCTAGAATTTTTTCAGAATTGCTCGAACGCATTGTAAAACAGTTTTGGTCATCGGCTATGCTTGTTGAATTCCCCCAACCCCACCTCGCGAGGAACCACTCATGAAATGGTGCAAGTTCCACTCAAATGCTTACTTGCTTCTTCTGTTAACTAAAGGCTAGATAAAACATTGCAAGAATAGGTAAACAAGTTTTATTTCCCTGATCGGATGGTGCAAAAATCTTCTTTCTTGTGTTTTATGAAATCTGGATCTGCTGGAGATGGAAGATTATTTTTCAGCAATTGTTTTACTCCATTTTGTTCGTTATGCATAAACAATACGCTAGTTATTCAAGAAAATGATAGCTGTTTGGTGGAATTTAAGGGTACATAGAAATTGAAATACGCCGCCTAAACAGTATTCAAAAGTATCTCCAGGATGCATTGAACTACCGTTGTTATAATTACAAAAGGCGGCGCTCGGTCGAGGACAATCGCTTATTGCCAATAATGGTCAGGATATGATTAACTTGTCTTTCATACAATTAGGATCTCATTTTGAACAAGTCCACAGAATTCTCACACACACAGTATAGTTGGTGGAATGGTCCACTATCAGATGCGCATTCTTGTGTTCAACGTACCAAACAGCAACCGTTTGCTACTACTCACTAGTGAGTAGTATTTCACAGAATCGTTTCATCGTCAAAAATGTGCCCCTTTTATCTGACACCTTAAAAAAATTGCCTGACAATAAAATCAAATGCTACTCGATATATATTGCTGAGAAACATGCAGCTCAGAACAAATCTTAGTTGAGGATACGCCGGGCAGTCCAATACATATCTGTCATATGAGTGGGAGAAATTACCAGACAGTGGAAATAAATCAATTAAATGAGAAAAATTTAGTCAATACAGAAATACTTGTGAAAATTGTTATCTTAGGCGTGTACGTTGACATTAGCGAGAATGGACGTTCGGAGTCACAAATAGTCTTGTTAGGGAAAAATACAGGTGATCAAACTGTTCCGAGGTGTGAAGCAGAATAGAAATTATATCGGAGAAAATGAAAGTAATGATCTAAGGTTTTGAGAGGATTCCGAAATGTAATTTTGTTAGTAGCCATGGTTAATCGTGAATACATTCAACCAGGTCACTGTTGAACACTATGTCTCCGGTAACGTCATTTTGACCACATCTAGTTCGAGTATTTGACAAAGTACTGTATTCATACAGAGTAAAATGCAAGATAGGCATCGATCGAATACTGTCACTTTAGTAAACAAATGTACGAAACAGGGAAACACAGGACATTTATGCTTCATGTGGAAATTACCGTGTTGAAACGTTGAATATTGAATATTGTAAGTTGGTATGGAGTAAATATCACCAGATTGGAAAATATCAAACACCTTTTACTTGCAAGCCAATCGTTCAGTCATTTATTGGCGTATACCTGCAATGATGACAACACTGCAAATGCAAATGAGTCAACAATAGCCTGGAGCACAATCTGCGCCGTAGAACTGGTTCTTGTGACTTCAAAATAATCAATTGGGGTGTACAAATTTGATACCCTCTAAATTGTTCTACAGAAACTTTTCACCAGTTGGATCTCGTAAACCAATAAAGATAATACGAACTACTGACCGACTCATGCGTATTTATTCAGTGATGCACTCTCCAATATGAAATATATTCAGACAGGTTAGGTATAAGCGGTGACCTGAATTCTCTCATTTATTATTTTTTCATCAAATTTCTTTATCTTCCCCGCTTTTCAACGCGAGCGCACACAGACCATGTCATTTACATACATGTATATGTTTATGGCGAGAGAAGAGAGAGATCAATAGGTTTGCTGATCGAAAACAAAGGCCCTCAATCGCTTTGAGCTCATCTATCCCTCGGAAGCGAATTCACAAAAAGAGTTGAACTTTTAATTTATACAGAGATGTCGGATTTATACGGTCAATTCAATGGCGGTAAATATTTGCTTCTATGTGGCTCTATGAAATCGATCGACACTCATTGCAATTTCGATGTATCTTAGCACCAAGAACTATGGACAATAAACTGATCAAAAATTCATTCCACCTGAGCAGGATGAATAAAACCAATCGAAGCCTCATGTTGTTCCATGCAAGTTGAGATTTGTTTTATCATGAGTAGAAGAGACAGTTATATCCGGGCAAACACGTCGATATCGGACTCAGACTCACTGACGATAAATACCTCCGTAGTAAATATAAAATGAACAGTGTGAACGTCGATGTTTGATAAAAGTTATGCATAGGTTGTGTCAACGCGTAACATAGGCATGCGGATTTTACTTGGATGGGCAATGACTGGTTAGTAACGGTCAAAAGGTTTTGATTCGATTCGATTTCCCTTGTTTTATCAGTTTTACCAGAAAAACATAACATACCGGTATCCAGTAGATGCGTCTCACTTTTTGCAAAAATTATTCAGTATTACATTCTCTGAACAAATTTTGAAGAATCCGAATCAGTTAAAATCTTTAGTACCTCTAGTGTTCATTAATGTTGTTTTTACATCTTTAATTTTCATGATTTTGTTGATCACTATGAACTGAATTTTGGCTATTTTGTTTTGGAAATTGCAACTGGAACAGAAATCATTTTGAAGTTATTTTTAGTTATTTGCACAAATGAACATTTTTAGTAGCTGAACCGTGCATATTGTCCTAAATCAGTTCTCCATTGGACTACGTGATTTGTAAATCGTACACTTACAATAATGTTCCCTATTAAGGGCACATGACTGAATGTGGATTTAGAAACAAAATAACCCATGTCTTCGCTCATTTTGGAAAAAAGTTCCACTTCCCCCTTAAACCAGTGCATACAAGCATACCACTCAATCAGTCGTGCGGGTAAGTACCCAGCGGATGTATTGTTTCTTACAGCTGTCTGTTATATCCCCCACAATGATTACTGTCTGACCGTCTATTTTGAGTGGTTCCTCACGATAGACCGAATCATGCGATAGGAGAATCTTCCAGGGTAACCGAGTCATTCTATGTGAGTATTGACCGCAAATTTAGTGTCCCATACATGTGACATAAACGGAGTTTACGGGTAATCGTCTGGACACGCTTTTAGAAGAAATTATTAATCAACGAAATACACCATTACATTGTTACATTATGAACGTTTTTCCGCTTTTCGATAGCAACGATTCAAGGCTGATTCGAGATATGATTTGATCCCGCCATTGTGGGAGATTAAATCATACTTTTTGTCTTGAAATTTCAAAATTTGGAGCTTGATTAATACCAATATCTTCAATCAATAAGACAAAACCATCATTTGTTATATATATATATATACATACGCATATATATATATAAATATATATATATTATAGGTGTTGATCAAACTCGTAAAACACGACTCCTAATTTCGAAATACATGTAAGTTTCTAATATCACACTAGAATGTTGATAGCTACTGATGCGGAGTATTCATTTCGAAATTTATCTATTATCTTCTTAGTTCTCTCTTATCATCGTTTAATTTTGCAGGACCTTAAGTGTGGTGATAAAATATGCAGTAGTTCGAAAACTAAAGCTCAGAATTAAAAATAATTTATGTAGAAGCGGCATGAAAATTCATTCTTTCTGATTCCTGTTTCAATGTGGTGTTTATTAAGTTGAACAAAACTATTCTTAATCGGTTATGTCGTTTTATTCAGTGAATAGTAATTAAGCCGATTAATGTAAACATTTTTAGCCAAATTAAAATGATTTTTCGCTTCTGCTGTGGGGTAATATTGTATTCAATCCCGTGAATGAGGCTCGGACCACTAAGCGTTGAGAGGAACAAAAACGGATGAACGTTCGGGTGTTGCTCGCGTTCGGTCAATACCTGTACATATATCACTTCAGGATGGGTATTTTAGCCTGCCAAGAAGACCTGATCTGATGATCGGCTTTTAGTTGGGGGTAACAGGAGCTATACTGTCTTTCCTTGACATTGCCTGGTCAAATAAATGACTAATTGTCATAGATGTCAACCGAACAAACCTGATTTGTTAGTTATTGTGGGACTCGTAAAGCAAACACACAGGTTCCATTTCAGGGAGTCCGTATTTCGCCACACTCCCGGGACGTTGAATATGCTCCAACAGAGGTGAACCTCGAGTTCTGTACTTCCTGTATGCGTAATTGATTGGATAAAATAAGTAAGTAAGATGATCAGTCACTAACGATTATATGTATCATGCACCAGTATTTTAAAATTTACGTTGCGTGAAGAGTGTAGCTCCCGATAAAACATAGAAACTTGCTAGTTAGCTTTGACCAAGAAAAAAGAATTGTCGCAGGACCAAATCTACTGTCTTCGAGATACTGGAGTAAGAGTCACCCCTTTGGTGATCTCTTAGCCAGATTACAGATTACAGACTAAATTAATAGGCTTTCCGATACAAACAAAACCCACATCTAAAATAATCGTTATAATGCATGAATCTATATTAGAACAAATGAAAATACTATTCAGAGTTATGTTATATATTTTTCACTTCATTTCGGTATCCCTCATAGCATACCATTGGTTTACCATTGAATCGAGTTGAGCGCTTGAAAATCAACGCATTGCAGCGGCGGTGATTAAACGGTTAAGATCAACAACTCACGGATCTGAATGGCGTGAGATTTGATCCCGCTACCACCACCACCACCACCAGACACATTCCTCCCTTATGTGACCAGCGCAGCACCTTAACGGTTACAACCCGCCACCCTCCCCCTTACCGCAAAGTTATACGTTTGTATTCGTATTCCATAAAAGGAAATAAAAAGAATACTATTGATTTTCATTTCCTAACATTGTGACAATCGACCTGGATACCCGTTCTCGATCAGCGGATATAGATATTGAACGCTTCTACCTTCAGGCGGTTTTCTCATTTCCGAAAACTTAGTAACGAAGTCGGTAGCAATTATTCCACTCGGGATATTCACTGACCCTTATACGTGAATCTTTGGTTCCATATATGTAGTACTTAATCAGTTTGTCTAAAATGTAGTTAGGACCACTCATAGCCCCGTTGCAAATGTCCTGATAACCGTCCTCAGTTCACTCCGATAAGGGTTCCCGTATTGTTCTCATCCTATTCATACCTCTATGCAAACAGACAGATATGGAAGTGAAATTACCGGATTATTCTCTCCCCACACTCACTATATACAACACATAAGACCTAACGAACCAGAAAACCACAGGGAAATTGACTGCGCTATTATCACTGGTGGAAGTAGAACTGGTATAGGTCAGAAGCTGCTTGCGTCAATTAATTCCTGCACCGATTGGTATCATTGATCGCTTTCATCCGGCTAATAAAAGCTTTCAATTTGGTTTACACAATGAATATCAACAAAGTGACCACTAAGAAGACTGATTTGTAATCGCTCATATTCTTATCCCCTATAGTGAATGAAAAACAACTTTGCCTCCGAAAGCATTTTGTTGAAACTACATGTATAATAGAAAAGCCATTTTCAATCTCCCCTTTAAAAACAGATGAGCTTTGAACCAGTTTTCTTTTGTAAAATACCGGCTTGGAACTTCTACATACTGAAAGTTACTAAGCATTATACGAACGCCATATATCAACCCACCCAAGGGTTTCGCAATTTAATGAAAAGAACCCAGTGTCACAGACTGGCAGTTCAATAAGCCAACTGCTTCTGATTGACGAACGCACTACGACTAGGTGAGATGAGGGAACACATCTTGTCGACTTGATCGCCCCTATCGATTTCATGCGAGCGGTGAGAAGGGAACGTGATCACTGTTCCTTCTCTATCTGACAAGGCTGGTTGAGATTGGCTTGTTATCCAAAAGCTAATATGACATTTTGGCACATTTGAGGATAGCAAATAATATTCAATCCGTCAGATGTACGTACAATTTGATCGTTCCCTAACTAGAGTGATTCAATTTAGGCGCGATTCTTCAACACACGTGACTCATCATCCCAGGAGATAGGTTTTTAAACATAAACTAAGCGGGGATCGTCATGAGCATAGTTATCCTCAGCATCATCCGCATTCAAGTCATCATCATCATCATCCGAATCATCATCATCAACATTTCGACGTCATTATTGCAATATTTAAGCTTTTCAGTCTGTAACCACATATGTCTGGAACTTTTGTTTGACGGATATTCCATAATCCCAGAATCTCATTATTTCCTCTGCCTTGCACTCATGATTTTTTCTTCGTTTATGAGACAGATATCGCAGAATCTCCGTATTTTTACGAACAAGCTTAAACACAGATACATTAGGAGTTTATAGTTAAATGTCTTCCAATAAAAAGGACACAAATAATGGACGTAGATTGCCTATTGCCGTTATTGGTAATATGTACCTTCTGTCAAATTATCATCTCGTTTTCTTGTAACAATGTGTCCATGAATGTTTCCCTATGAACGAGATTGGTGTGGTGTTAAACATGCGGGGGCTTAGGTAAGAAGAGATTGATACGTTGGGCCTGCCTCTGAATGAAATTCCAGTCTGACACATTGGACAGGAGACTGGGTGTGGTTTTTCTGATGTTGTTGTTTTTCCTCCTACCCGCTTCCGGAACAGCGATGCAATGACGTCGCTCGTGGACCACATTTTCCTGAACCAATTCTGTTTGCAAGCAATCACACATTGCGGTTGATCGACGGCGGACCGGAAAACTTTGCAAGTCGAACATGAGTACAGAACTGCAGCTTTCACAAAATGAAAGACAAATACCAATAATAATAGTAATACAAAGATATAATTATGTGCACAAGAAGCTACTTTCGGGAGCTCTGTCCTTATTTGCCTTTAATTCTCGCATGACATCTTTGCACTTTAAGTTATGTAAGGGCTTTGTCGGATTTTTTGTAAAAATCCTGTAGAGATATCAAAAGGAAAACAATGAAACGAAAAAACTGAACTGCTTTCCTTCATCTTCGAGCATTCGCCGTTGCGTGTTTATATGCAAGCTAGAACAAGATTGTCTCATCAGATTAAATGGACGAGAAAAAAGAGGAACCGAAAGACCCCACGTTCTCTACAGAGGACCAAGGTTGATGGATATCGAAAATCATCAGCTGCTTCTGATATCTGACGAATTGTGGATGCGGTCAGTCGGTCAATTCATACCCAAGCACATTATGCTCGAAACGAATCGGCATTGTTGGCATTAGGAAGTCCGACATTCATTATCACGATTCGTATGCAAACACCTTCAAAAAGTCACGTCTAATATCTTTTTCAACATTTTTGTCTTTTTCGTCTGTGAACTGTATTGAACTGATTCTTAGACCTATTCCAACCTCCCATCCATTTTAAATTTGATGTGCTGGCACTCGTTCACAAATAAGAATCTCATAATCAACTCTGTGAATTTTTCCCTCAAGTAAAAGACGGTCAACTCTTTCGAATAAATATCCAAGTGACAGACGGTATCCCATGGTTAACGATTTGATTGCTTGTTAAATAACTGAACGAACAGTATCAAGAATAACATCACAGTAACGAATATCTGGAGTTAGATAATCGGAGATCATGTGTTGCGTCCAATCAACGGTTTATGTGGTTCTATTTTCTTTATCTGCTCGGCATACCTCGGTAAACGGGATTGTGCCACAATTGGTCTTTGGTGCCCCGCTCACCTCTTCACCGAGGCTGTTCTGTATCCTTGAAACACCACAGCATCTCTTGGGAGTGGTTCGACTCCCTTCCTGTTGCTTTGTGATGCTTAGCAAGCTACTTAGAATGGTCGAACTCTGGTGAATTGTGACTTTCTATTGAAAAGATTCTCCGGATTGTTTAGCGTCCTACTTTCGGCATTTCTCGACTCTTTTTTCAGTGATTGATGGAAGAAAACGTTTTATGAACTGAGGATAATGTTCCATAATCGCTAGACACGTAAACAAAAGATCAATTCCAACAATCAAACATTTATCAGTTTTTTCTTATTCAACGCAGATAAGTTCACTTGGCGATAAATATAGATTGAACTTGGTTTTCAAATGGAACAAGGAGTGGCGAACAAGCACGTTTTCAGTGATTCGTAGTCATGCCAAATACATCACAATAAATATTACGCCGTTTAAATATACATCAGTATTCAATCATAAAAACGTAAACACATGTTTCGGGAAAGGGAAAATAACCCCATGGGTTATCTGGGGCTAAGTTCATCTTGGGACCGGATATGGAATTCTCAATGATCACATAATTGTTAGGTCATCCGATCGTTGGGACCACTCGGAATATGGGGTGTATAGGGGGTGGGCCAGGGGAGCTTAAGCGCCTGCACAAATGGTTTTTGGGCACACAAAGGGGGGTGGTGCAGCCAAATTCCTACCGCTTCCGCTGTGGCTAGCATACTTGGTTTCTTCCTATACATATGTTTGTATAAAACAGATTTTTTAACTTTATACAGTACGGAGACCGACAATGAAAGGCATTGTTGTGTTCAATGTTCATATTCTACAATCACTGTAATCTCACTTCCTTCAAAAATGTTTCGCGAATTTCCACAACTGTCATGAACCGTAGACCCACACACATACAATCACTTCTGTTCCAGGTAGTATATATTCATCGACAATCACTTCCTACGTTCACCGCAGACTCTCCATTACAGTTTACTTGCGCAATTCAACAATACAGTTGATTTCTGTGTAGGAAATAGCAGCCACTGTATTCGCGTTGTGCAAAGTTGGACTTCTCTTTAAATAAGAACAATGGGTTGTTGATGATGATGATGATTGTAAGTAAGCTAAGGCCAAATAGACAAACAATGACTTTTAGGATCTTTCGTTCTCACTTGTAATCTGGCGGAATCCTCAGAGTCGTCTGTATTTAGTAATCTTTTTCTTACTTAGCTTAATTCATCAACCCAATCTGTTGTACCTAAGCGAGGAAGGGATTTGATTGTTCGGATCATACTTGATTCCCACTTCGAATGCGGCTTTTGTGTGTGGTTGGAGTCGGTCACCATTTGTTCCGGTGCTTCAGAACGGGTGACTTATGAGCAGTCCGGTCAGTCCGGAGCAGTGATGCTTGCACGAATCACTTTTGAGCACACAGCGGAGGGTTTACAGAGACGGATGCTGATTATCTTCGCAGTTAGTGGTTTTCATACTAAAATGAAAGTGCCCAGATTGTCTCATTTTAACCTTGTGCCGGATGTTAGAACACTTTGATCACATTTGTGGTGCGGTTAATGTCAACGAGGTGCGAAGTCAATCGAAGTCAATCGTCCTGGACATAAATCGTGCAGTATTGCAATATGGTCTTTTCTTTTCAAATTAATCTCGGGAAAGGCTTGTTTCAGTTTTCTCAAAATTAACCTGATCTTATGAAGGTGACCCAACAAAACCACAGCTCAGTTGATTTTGTACAGGCACTTTGAATATTTCTACATATTTGATCAAATTCAGTACGCAACTTGTGAATCAGGGTAATCATCAACCAGTACGGCAAACATGAACTCGAAAGTTGATTGCTTGAATGAGAAAGCAGCAGAGCGCGGGTGAGAGAGAGAGAGTAAACTTTCTGTGATTTGATGCTTTTTAGGTAGTGAAACTGCATTTGCAGACCATCAGGAAAGCCTCAAGAACTGCTTTACTCATAAGAATAATGGCAGCGCTATCAACAATATCTTACTTCCATCTTCATTTATGGAGTATACAGACGTGCACTCAGATGTGGCCGACAACCAAATGACAGCTGCCTGAATGAAAACAGAAATACGGAAGTTGGGGGTGTTGATTAAATAACCTCTGGGTGGCAGTTACGACGGCCTTTATCACATAAGCAA
>UZAN01039729.1:38664-80968 GCA_900618425.1 Echinostoma caproni
CCACCACCACCACCACCACCACCACCACCAACAACAACAACAACAACAACAACAACAACAACAACAATCTACTCGCTACACAGTGCCGTTTATTGTCGCTGGGCAGAATCAAGAAATAAATCACACAGGGTATTGAAAAGTGTGAAACTGGAGATGTGAGAAAAGCGCAAGCATATTGTCGCAGAAACAATGCGACGTTTTTCTGATTGCATTGTTTTTTTGTCAAATATACAGGAAGAAGAAGACTGACTGAAAAACACAGACAAACAGCATAAGAAACGGTATGGCTGTTACCACTGATTGAAGGGGACAAATATTGTTTAATGTGTGCGCATGAGGCTTGAATGTTGTCTGAGAGAATGCTATAGCACAAGTTCTCACAAAAGGTGAAATGTTGACCGGAAGTATATTTAATCATCTAAAAGTTATCCTAATCAGTTGTGTTTCATCACTGGATTGGCGTGAAACAGAGCAGTATTTAATTCCAGAAATACAGTCGTAATCACCGGAACGTATCATAAATTAGGTGATTTAGAACTCAGTTATGCATATAAGATAGAATTAAATATTATGGAATTATAGAAAATGGGAAGCATGAGCAGAAAATCAATACGGCATCGCCGAATCTGCTTGGGAGAATGATTCCTGTGCAACCACAGTGTCCATAAGAACGATCACAAGCTTTAAACTTACATTTATCCATTGCATGTTAGTCATTTTATTCTGCTTGGCATATAGTTTATTGCTATTGCCATTACACGAGCAGCCCAGTGCAAACATCCATTTCCCATTACTGCGAAGGATCCTACGGACATTTCCGAAATTCGCATTAAGTATTTACACGAACAAACCCTCCATGACTAGGTATTGATCATTTTGTGAGAGTTTGCATTTCTACAGTTATTACTTAACTCCAGGATACTGCTTGAATCGGATAGATGTAGATCCAAATCGGTCCCAGGCACGCCCTTACACACATTTCAATACTTAACGGTTTACTGAACCAATCCGGAAGTGCTAAAGAACCCTATTCCGAATCTTACGTTCAGACCATTCGAAACATATTTCAATTATCAACTTCAATTTTGGTGAAGTTATGCATTTCTAATCAGGAGGTTAACAGTTTGCTCCCATCTCCACTGATCAATTATTGGGCGGAGTGGTAAAGCTAATCAAATTATCACCTCAGACGACGTGTTTTCCAATCTCACCACGAACACCTATTTTCTCCCATTCTGCCATTTAATTGTCCTTTACCCCTTTCCCTATCATATATTCAATAAAAGGAAGTAAAATGAAAACGTAGGTGTTATCATAATAAACTTTAACTTTGGAACACCTACCAATAACGTAAAAGAAACTCCTTTACATAATTTATCTTGTTAGCCTGACAGCGAACGATAAACACTGTCAGCCTGCTGTTCTTTGAAACTGTCTCGAAGGCGTATTTAGCTTGTGCACGAAGCAGACCAAAGACATTCTGAATGGAAATATGTTCACGGTTTAAGTCCTCGTTGGACCAGTCCCACTCGACAGTTGATGTAACAAACTAAGCCAATGGTGACGTAACATCAATCAAAGGTTTTCTCAGTCAAAATGCTGACTATCATGGTCATGCTTTCGGAAATCACCTGGCCAACAGCGCAATGTACACTTACCGCATGATGTACCGGATGCGGTAAGCAGAACGAATTACGGTATTTAAGGAGCGTGATAACGCACCTTCGTGTAGGCAAACATCGTGCTGACTCATCTTATGGATCAACTTAGGAGAACGAATCACACTGTCATAGATATTCCAGTGTAGTCTATTATCCTCCGACAAGATAAATGACAGTCGCTTGATTGATAGTCTTCCCCTGTCTGAAAACTGTTTGTACTCTGTGTCAACAAAAGGGCTCTAATAGAAAGAAAAACGTAGGATGACCTAATCGCGATCACATGACCAAGACATCATGCAGATAAGACAGCCCGGATTAATTTATACCTCTTTGTTAAAGACCCCGGACAACATAGTGAGCTCCATTCTGTCTTTTGATGCAACTGCTTTCGGAATTCCTGGCCCAACTACTCAAACTCGACGTGTCACTGAGCAGTTATGATTCCAGTTGCCAGTGGGGTGCTTTAAGGCTCCACCTTGTTGCACTGTTGTTTATGGTCTATGTTGACGAACTCTGAGAGCTATAGCCTTCATGTTCCTCATTTGTGCTGGTGACAATAAACTGGCGCACGGTTTGAAGTCCTTAGGATTGCAGTCTGCTGTTGATAGTGATGGTTGTGGATCTGCTCGTTCAGTGAATGCACAGTGCTTTTGTTATTTTCCTGCTGATAGAGCGTGCTGAATCAAATTTAAGCTGCATCTTTCAGAATTTGACTTTACAAAAGCCACTGTGCCAGAAAAACCTAGAAGTTTTAGAAATAACACCAAAGGGGTTTACTTGTGACCACGGAGCGTTCTGCGGACGAATAGAGAGATGTTTTTCGACCATCAGTGGACGTCTCCAGATTACTGGACACTTTCCGTATCAACTGGAGTACCAAGGCGCAAGGACATATCCATGCACGGCTAATAAGTTCTTCAGGTTGGAATGAGTACAAGCGTCACCACCAGACCAAGTGTCAGCCTACCTAGGACCACCTACAAATGTTACCTACAGAATACCACGTTGGTCCCAGATACATATCGCTCCTGGGTAAGATCCTTAGGGGTGCCATAGGTCCCGAGCTTCAGCATTTTTTATTCAACATATGAAACTGTACACAAGCGCACTCTCTCACGTTTCATAAAATCCCGTCAACCGATCTGCCTCTAGAAAATTGTGAATCCTACTTCGAGCAGCACTGATGGCTTTTGGAGGAATAAGTGCAGTCGGTTTTACTTCTGGAACAAATATGGTTACTTCCTAAGCTGTAACAAAAGTAAGCACAAATAACCATGTGGACATAGAAGAAAAACACTAACACGGAGAATCAGAAATCAACGTAAGGGTGAACAAATAGCTTTACAATAGAACGTGCTTTGAACTACCTCAGAAGTTCCGTTTATTCCTTTGAATTCTGTTTGTCCAGAAGATTGGGACTATTTCCCCTTTAGTTTAAACATGCACTCAGAAAATTGGAATTCTAACTCAGTCAACGAATGAATCTAATATGGAAACAATGTTAGCTTATGAATAAATGGTTTATCCGACAAGTGATTCCTCTCCCAAATACACATATCAAACCACAAGCTCATTTTGTCGAACATGACCAGCCTGCACAACAATGGACGCCTTTTGAACATGCTCAAGCTTGAATAGGTAAAAGTCACTTTACCATCCTCCACTTGCACCATGCCACGGAGCAATGCCGAAGGTAAACAAGATTGTCACCTAATTTTTTGTCATAAATTTATCCGATTTCGGAAGCTACCGCGTAGCAGTAAGACTTGGAGTCGTCAACTAATTTTCAAACTGGGTTAATCTTTGATAGAATTGGAAGCAACTATTTCCACTGCAGTTTAAATGGCCTCGAAAGCGAAGTAGGCAAATTAGGCTGGTTGAACATGTCAGTTTGACGAACGGGATTGCCTGTTTTTTGAATTCCGAATAGGTAGTTAACTGAAAGTTTTGGGCTTGACCTTGACAACAAAAATATAGAAAATACCCAATGCACTAAAGCCTATAAAGCCTGTTGTGGCACACAAAATGTGTAAAACACTGTCTCCTCTACCGGCTTCCCAGTGAATAGAAAGAACACAGTTATTGTAAAATGCAAGTAATTCACCTACTCTCCTCACCGTCTGGCGTTAAACTAATCAGTATAGAAACTGTAACATATGTAATGACAAACATCTAAGATGAGTGTGAAGTATATTGCTCGGGCCATGTAAATATAAAAGGATTGGAGGTGTGGTTAGGGCTGAGCAAATGCCAAGGTGAGGAGACAGTGTACATTGAATGTTCCTGTGCACCTCTGGATTGATTTGTATGTTGCGATTCGATTCAATTCACTAAAGGTTGCCAAATTTGGAATGCGGTTACTGAATACGACTTTTAACGATTGCGTCGGGTTACTTTGGTGACCGGTTTTTGATATCGGACAGTTCTATTATCGTCTTTTTTATTTCTGCTCTCCGATTGGGATTGCAGTCATCAATTGGAACAAATTGGGACAATGTCGGGTATAACAAGTGATGGGAACAGATAACTGAGTGGTTGTTAAACTAAACGACGTCACACACCGAACTGATACAGTCAAAATATAATAAGATATTCGAAAGTATACACTGCACGATACAAGATAAAAACTGATCCAAAAGTTGATAAGTATAGTGTTACATAAGCGTAATCGGAAATTATTGGCATTTCGAGGAGCAATATTAATCGCAACACACAAACCACCCTGTGCGTTCACAAAACACTATACCCACACTGCCCTCTCGCCTACTCCAACTGTAATCAGCCTGCCTATGTCTTTATAATCACGACCGATTTCTTGAATTTTGCGCTCTCTTTCACTTTTGTCTCATTTCTTTATTAACGAAACGTGCAAGTTAACAATCAATAAGCTATTGATTATGCTGACTCCCGCTAAGGAAAACGTTCGAAGTTAGAAAATGCATAGAAGACTACTATTCACCACCTTACTTCACTTCACTATCCGAAGCGACTGAGTAGTGTCCGTTATCGGAAGCAGGTATGTATGAAATCCCTCTATAGTTGTAAAACTGCACCAGACATCACCTGACGGCACAATGCAGCCACAAGATATATTTTAATTTAGATGACTTNCTTTATTTGTTTGTGTATTTCTGACATACTCTACGCAGACCACTGAAACATCATTGTCCCGTTTGGCTCGGTTATAGTATGGGCTAGGGTTCCAACGCAGATTCGAACCTCACGAATAACTGTGGGTTGTTATTAAACGTTGAGAGCATGAAAACACACTGAAGGAATCGGCATCACCTTTACACTGCGTTTCGGGTGCCGCTGAACGAACTTTGGTTGAATCTGTTTGAATGGTATGCCTGGACAATCTACACTCGTTTTGCGTTTGAGTGAACCGGAATTGACTTAGTAGACAATTTTCATCCTGATGAAACTTACAAGTGGTGAATAATTGTTTTACCCCTCTGTGGTGCGTTTATCAGATTTTAGCTTCATTGAGTTTGAAACAAAATTGTAGATGAATCATCGCCAAATTTATAGACCTATCGAAATAGATTGCTTTATAAAATGTTGGAAAGAAAAGATGCCAAACTATGCGGATATGCATTCTATCATTTTTCGCATGGTGTGCAAAAACCTCGGGGTTCTAACCATTGCTGCTTTGTAATATCATTCTGTTAAAAATGTGGTGACCAGTGGATCTGATATTTCACTGGTGATTAACTACCCTTTCTGATGGTGATAATTGTTGAGTTTCTGCTTTTAACTCGTGGTAATTCCGAATATATCACGTGATAGTCGAGTTTGCACGAAGATGCAGTGCTACTGTTTTAAGAAAACGAACTGCGCTACCAGTTTCCCTTTTGGTCAATTATTCGAAGCATTAGATACGATTGAGCAATGTCACCGTTGTCCGTTTTCCTTTTCAATGGGAGCAAGCAATAAGCTTTCTCCCTTTGTGATTCGATTTCTGTCATTGAGTGATGGTTACAAATGGAAAACATAATGAGGTTTAAAAACTATGGGAAACACTCCACCCCACCCCACCTCCACAAGGACAAATGTTCCCGGAATCTAAGGTAATCAGGTTTTCGAAAACAGCGAGTAGGTTCACGAAGATCGTTGTTTATCATACATCCGTGCTACTTAAAATCTCGCTACCCATCGACGAAACCAATCATAAGGACGTTGACTGTAAACATCAGATTGCCCAAATTTTGAGGCCATTCTTAACTGCATGTACTTGGGAATTCACGTTTGTCTTGATTATTGATGTGGACTATTGTGCCTGACTGAAACAGTTCACAGGCTATCCCCAATAAATGTGATTAGGTTTGATTCTACATTTTCACAAAAGTTCTATTGAATGAACAAGCCTGAGAGGACCTTTGTCGAAGCTGTTTAATCCTTTCATCATACCTAAAGTTGGAACTTACGAAGAAAATCACCGAATCGCCGCCTGGCTACTCATAGATATTCACAAATTTACACAATACCAATAAAAGTAAGACACTTCCCGAGACTGATATCTCGAAACAACACACACATATGCACATAGAGAGAAACTTCAACAGGATAAGAACAGACCCGGAAGTTGAAGATCAAAGTGGCCGCACGAACGAATGCAAGTTCCTCGTATCAAATTGCGATGATTTGTTATGTGGATTCCTTTTATTTTGAAGATACTCGTCCACCCACAATATGTGCACACATGCATGCACACAAATGAGAAGAAAAAGACGGTAATTGTGAATACATATATTGAATCCTCTATATCTTCTCCCTCTTAATAACGGTTACTCTTCATGTCAACCCACAAACGTTATTGAAAGTTCCATTGCACACCGGCTTCCACCCACCCCTTGTCTGGATTGAAGTAGTTACAGTCCCCACCTTCACCCTTCGGTCATCCGCATCCAAAATCCATCCTGGACATAAACAAGTACACACATTTGTAGGTGAATGGCACACATGGAGGGCCACTAGTCTGGTGATAAATCGGTGGTGGTTTCATTTGTGTGCGTGTATAAATGTTTTTTTTTCGTTTTATTTTTTATTTTATTTTGTGTATGAACAAAATGTGACACACGATTGAAATATTTTCACACAGCTCATTCAAACAAACAAGTTCATTTTCAAACGATTCGGTATTGTGTCCGTTAGATAGGTCTGAACAGACCAATATTTGTTCAGTCGTTTTAACTTGCCTCATTCTGAACCGAACAGCTACATTATGCGATGTTTAAAGTCGATAAAGTGTTCATTCAGATTGAAAAAGGAGGTGGCTTTGCACTGAAGCAACTTCGATGACTTTGAAATTTGTTCACTGTTTCGATCGCTTGAACAGCTTGGTTCATGTGATTTGTATTTTGAACTGCACAGTTGGTTCACCTAGTCTACAAGCTGTGTGTGTGATACCTTGGTCGTGTAAAGAGTTACAAGATAAGTGAGTAACTTATTTGCTAATCTTTCCCATTTATTACAAGCTGAACAGAATGGTTATCATCTCAATACGTTTATGGATTCCACTGTTCAAATGATATTTATTGAAGAGAGAGCACAGAAACGTAATGAAAACGAACTGTTGTGTATATGAAAGATTGTCTTCCAAACTCAGGCTGCAGAATTTGGCATTCCCAGCGATTGAAATATCAGCCTACCCCCGAACAAATATGGCTACATTAGTGGCAAGTTTGAACAGCTCTTGTTATCGAGAATCTGTTCAATCAACTCAGAGTTAATTAAAACTCAACGGGATTTTGGATTTCACATAGATCGGAAATGTTTCTAGAGCTTATTTACAAATTTCGTGTGCTGACAGAGATGGACCGCCAATTCAGTTCCGCACAGTTGGCTTGGTTCCGTCACACTATCGGTCCAGTTACCCTACGCGTCATGAATAGATTCATGCACAGTCCGGATGGGGGCAGTGCAGATTCGCAGGTGATTATGTCGAAGAGGGAGTGGTACTGTTTTGGTGAATCTGACGAGACTTATGAACGATTCATTGTCAACCAGCGGAGGCAGCAGCTTATCACTGGACCGCCCGTGCAGTTTCGGTGCATGTCTAGAAGAAAGTCTAATAAGGGACCGAATTGTCAAAGACGACGAAGACGAAAAAAGAGAAAGAAGGAGAAATTCCAAATACTGCGAATGAGGGTGTTGAAATTGGTGCACAAGAACTGCAGCGAAAAATGCCAACGATGGGGGAAGACAGCGCAATCTTCATCCTGAAGCGGACAGATATGCCAACGATGATCACGAAGAAAAACTTTCAAAAGAAGAAGGATGTGTTGGAATGTATTGTTTGAATTGATCGTTTGTTTTACTGCATCAACTGTGTTTTTATCATTGGTCCGTATACGACTTTAATTTTGCCCACCGAACAATCTGATTCGTGTCCAGTGGACTAGAGAAAATATACCTAGAACATCTCCTGAAGAACCAATTTTCGACACAGTATCATCACATTCATGTAGTTCTATTCCCAGTTTGTCATTGGTTGCTTAAGTCCCGTTGATCCTATCGATCGATTCCGTCTGTTTGTTGTTGTTCAGGGACCAAGTGTGTTGTCACAGTGAATCGTAGTTTGCTTTTTGGTCAATTGTCAATCTTGGACCAAGTTCAAACTTTGTCCAAATTGGTTTTAGTCGGTTTCTTTCTGAAATGGTGCTTGATTTGCGGTATTATTCATATGCAGATAGACGTAGAACTCATTCACTCCTAGATAAGAAAGCTGTGATCACCTAGAAGTTCTCCGCCAAACACCGATTCCATACATGACTGAACCGGTTTGAATTAGCTCAAACCACATCTAAGAAAGAAATGTTTCGAGCTCNCTCGAAGAACCTTCAAACAAACATCCGCATCCCACAATTATTTCAACGTTACATTAAAAATGGAAGGTAGTGCAAACGTGTGACCTCCTGTATGCCTGTCTATCTGTCTCCCTGTTTTGTTTGTTAAGCCGTATTTAGGTGTTTGAAAGATGGATTCTTTGCACTGACAATCGTCAGCTGCAATCCAGATTCACCCTAGAAGTAGATAACAGCAAGTGATGGTCAAAACTAATTCCAGACCTCCTACAAATATACAGTGTGAAATGGCTCAGTCATTGTCTATCTATTTCAATCTTAAGTCATTATTTTTTTCAAAAAAGGAGTACCAAATCATTGCCTCTAGCGTGCTTGTGGAAATTGCGTATACCAGCACAAGTTCACCGAAGTGTCATTAAGTAAATGAATGTGGTTTGCAGAATCAATACAATGCAGTCCAAAACGATTGACAAAATGGGTACTCCTTGCTGCAGCACGTGAGTGCTTGACTGTAAAATAATTCTATAGTAGAAGTAATACAGGGAAAGATAGAGAAACACAGAGGCAGTAAAACCGGGTTAAACAGAACGAAACATGTAATATGAAACAGGTCTTGTGGAATTTCATAAAAGAACCGGGATTTTTGGTCAAAAATTCTTAATTGTTTGTTTGAGGGTTTTGGAAATATATACCAAATCCACTGTTCTGCTTTTGCTTCGAGATATCGTTAGAAACTAGAAACTATTTAACTAAGAGAGGGTTCAGCCACTACACACCTACAATGCGAATGTTACCACATCACACCAGCACGTGCAAATTTACAGTGGATTTATAGAATTTAAGCGAATGAACCAAAGAATGATGAACAATCAGGCTGAACATCGAAGGGGGTTATCACCAAGTTGATTAGTATTGCGTAAGTAAAACGGGAAAGTATTGGGTGACGTAGTAATTTAAAACATTTCGCGCCATTTTAAACAATACTAGACCCAGCCCAGGACTAGTTACGTCAGGAAAGGTGAACATCTTTGCTAACGCCAAGAATTTTCCCCATTTTTCGGGATCCTCAATTTACTTTGGAGTAACCTTTATGCCCTGCTTCAACCAAACGTGTTATTTTGCGCATACGACAATCTGTCTGATGAACTCTCCGATGCACTTTTTCACCCCATTGAGAAATCTCTTTCAGCGATTCTGACAGCATGGAGTTGAAATGTATACGACAAGGGGTTGTTATGCGACCTCACCAAATCTTTCTCTAAGACGTGTGTCAAGATTCCGACGTGCAATGGGCACTCGAAGCTGTACTAACCGTGTGAAGCGCAATGCGTTTGTCACGGTATTATTTTACATTTACAGTCATACATGTTGTTCAATAGTGATCATGAAATAAACTTAGAGAAGGAGCATATGTGGGATATTCCTGGTTATCCTCCATTGGAAAAACGTCGGAACATCTGTTGGATAACAGATCGTTTCATAGTAAAATAGCCACAAAGTCGAGTGAGCATTTGCAAATGTGCCACCTGAAAAACGGTGGATAGACTGAATAAATGTCAGTTCATGGAAACAAAATGTTGTTCATCTAACCAGTGATTACTTCAAAAAGAAGATCGTCCAAAGAATGCCTCCGTTGGTGATCGACAATCAAATCGAAACATTTTCTGCCTCCGCCTACCAATTTTTCGATTTGGTTTATTTATTCTAACAAAAAGCTACCTAATTTAGTTCATAATAATATTTCACTGGTCAGTTGACGAATTCAAACCAAGACTAACGGGGAATTGCAAAACTCCTAGTCAAGAAAATAACTGACTAATGATGGAGAAAAGTGCGATTGATTTCAAGGGCAAACATCATGTGAATATCTCCCCTGTTCAACAACGTATTGTGTTGCGAGGTAGACAGCCCCGTGTTGCCCGTTCCCTAAAATGTTCTGCACAGTAAGTTTTTTTCCTACCTCGTGGTGTTTACCCTTGTGAAAAAATGTTGATCGGTTGGATCACTCATTACCTTGGCTGATCGATCGACTTAAGACGTGCTTTTCATTTTCCACTTGAATATATAGACAAAACGATTGCATATTCTTATTCTTATTCAGCCTTTACTCCATGTGAGGTCCATCGTTCCTCTCTAAATTGTGATGGGATTTCAACAATACCATGCGAAGGCCGACACGATTTCCTGAACATATGGTGACAAAATGAATTTTCACGGAGTGGAACGCAGACAAAAAATTACAACAGCGAGACGCTGTGCATAGCAATTAGCATGGAAATTAACAAAGACTTTCTTTGATTCGTGTAAGCATTACAAAAATTGTGATTATTTAGCGAGTAATTCAATCATTGAACATTTAAGGTCATATAAATACTACTCATAACGCACCTGTGCATCAAAGATGAGTTGACTAGTCGATCTGCTACTGCTTCCATCTACAAAGCTTTATGCCCGCTTCAACAGTATCCAATGAAGGGAACCACCTTGCTTTTCCGGTTGAACTTCCCAAGATTCTGAATGACCTCAAAGGCAACTAGGCATAAGACCCTGATTCTTCCCATCCCGTCTGGCTGAAAATGTGTACGGAAAATGTTGCATTACTTATTTACGAGATGTTCTGTTTGAGTATTTCCTACGGAAGTTTATGTGATTGCTTAAGATTTTCAGAAATAAAGAATAAAAGTTTTGACTGATTGTGTGTACGTCATTGCTATAGAAAGTTCTAAAACGAACGATTTCAAACCGATTGGTCTTAATCTATGATGGTCGTTAACATCTGAAGCTTGCTTAGAAATCTCTTCTTTTCATGCAGTCATCCACACTGTCCGTTTGGTGACTTTCTTACTAACTAAAGGATCTTGCATCATTCGTCTAGTTTTCCTAGATTTCGTCGAAGTTCTCTGGGTCACTTGATTCTGGTATTCCTATACATCTTTCGGCCTGCGAACTGGGAATTCCTGTGCTGCATGTCATTACGAGTTACTTCTCATACCGGAATTATTTTATTTTTTGCAACGCTAGAAATTTCTTTTATTATCTGTGTGCCTGGGGTATTTGCTAAGGTTCTCTTTTGTCCTCTCCATTATTTTTAGCTGTACCTTCTCAACCCACCCAACTTTATCACTTGCAAACAAGCTTATGACGCTACCATTGGGTGTACCTTGACTGACCTTGACAGTTTTCTTCACCTCCGGGAATCGCTAAAACAATTTTCAGGGTTCATTGACCGTCATTCTACGACTTCAAGTTAAAGATGTTTGTCAATCAATAAATTTGCGGCAGCCCGGATTCTTTCGCTTTATTGTACTCTTTTACGGTATTTTCCGCGGTCTGTTAGACGAAGATTATAGTCTCATTTCTTTATCCATTACATTTCTGTTCCCTTGCACGTGATTTTCTCTACGCGGTCTTCGTTTAGTCTATTGCCTGCAGGCATTTTGATGCGCGTCATCGACTCATCTGCTGTCTCCATGTCCATCTTGACTAATGTGTATCTCATCTGCGTACTTGTTCAAAATGAAGGCTTCTTCCTTGTTGCAAGTCCTACCAACTTGGCGCTTTTCTCTGTATCATCTGTATCTTATTAAATCAAACATCTATCATTAGGGACCTCATAAAGCCCCTGTCTCGTCAGTAATCTGTTTTATCATCTTCTAATCGTTTCATGTACATTTTGCTGCGTTTTATCTCGTTATTGACTTCGCTGACCTCAAATTAAAATAGAGGAGGTCCGCAACATAAATCGAATGCATTTCCACGACACTGTACAAAAAAAACACCGAACAAATGGCGCTCTTCGGTGGGCTGGTTGATTAGAGAGTCATATAATGGTTATGCGAATCAAATCCTTTTGTACAACAAATTCCGAAATTAGCTTGGTGCTCTTTCTGAACATATCGTCTCTCGTTCATTTCAAGACTGACGTTTAACTTGAGGTGAATATCTGAAAACCTCGATTCGGGAGCAGTCTACTGGTTAGCTAGAAGTGGCTTTCGGATGAACTTAATCAAATTTATCGATTGTGTGCCGAATAATCATCTCAAAAACGATGAAGCGGTCCTTATCAAGTTACTGATTGCTTGCTTGATAATATTCCATGTATTATCAGAAAGAATGTGCGATCCTTGCACCTCCAATCACATTCTGGCAAGGTTTTCTGATTTTGTCTTAACGCGAACCATTCCATAACTTGGAATCAATAGATGCCACCATACTTGACATACACATAATGGCCTCCAGCTTTGTCAGCAACGAAAACGCTATTTCAAGCTAGTTCGGTCCCATAAACTGAGGGAATTTACCAATCCCACGGAAAGCGGAGATTCAAAACCTAGACAACAAGTGGATACTGTAACTATAATACAACCCAATGGACTGCTGAGTACTTGATTATTTTCTCGTTGAACATCATTCAAAACAATAATACGTAGCCGATTTTCTAAAGAAAAATTGAAGGTGAAGCAGCTTATGTTAGTACACCTTCATTTTCCGTTCACAGCATGCCTGATAGAGAGCACGGAGATAATTCAAACAATAATCGTTTTTTACATGAGAAAGTAATGAAGGATCTGATTTAATTTCAAAGACGGAATTTGTCGTGTATGGAGCAAATGAAGCGTGAAATGAAAGCTAGAAAGCACTGGGCAGCTGTGTCGACCAGGTTTGGTTTCATCAGCAATGCAAAACCACCCACTCTACTAGGAATCAAACCCGAGACATCACAGGCAAAACCATAACCATTTGGCCACCGGGCCGCTGATTACACCGCTTTTCATTTTCCATTTACACTATATAGCGCAACTCACCTATGCGGGTCTGTTGGGGGCAACGTGCGTTGCTCATCTCAACACTAGTCTGCGGGTTTATGACTCGAAAACGTGGAAACTTTCACAATCAAGTCGAAACAGCTGTACAGTGCTTTTCAAGTCACGCTTCATTTGCTCTATACACGACGAATTCCCTCATTGAAATAATTGGTTTTCTCAAATATATTACGTAATAATTGCTTTTTCAATACAAATAATCAGTTTGTATCGCGTTTAATCAATGATGGTGTGTCACGGTCACAGTGATCGATAGGTCATAGTCAATTCGATTTTCGCTTTTTGATAAGCCTATCAGGAATACTTTATTGGTCGTTTTCAATTGCACTCTCACCGATGTGATCAAACCGTTTCGATTGTATTGCAACAACTGGTGCTCTTTGGGGTCAAATTGAGGCTGCCAATTTGGTGCTCATGAAAAGCATGATGATCAGGTTGCGGTGTACCCATTCTGACGCTCCAAATAATGCACAATCACTGTTCGAGAACAAGGTCGCGCATGGAGTGGAGAGAGAATGTAGTGGATGACACAATTAGCCGAGTGATTTTTCCGATTCACATTATCACGAACAGTAATCATAATGTGTTCAATTTAACTCTTTATCCATTTATCAGTACTCAGTTTAAAACTGATAGGCTCGATTGGAATTGATTTTTTTCCAGACAGTATAAAAGGTTATAGAGGAGGTTTGATAGTACATTGGGACTAGGTTCCAAGACATTCCAACCACAACGATTTGATTTTGGATGGCGTTTTCTCATACTGCTGAATTCTTGTAATGTCTCGGATCAGAGAAAGAGTTTTCAAAATCGCAGACATTGAGAGAATCAGGAGAGCATGTTGTATCCTTGGACATTATATGTGGAATTGTTGATTTCAAATGTTCTCACTACCACCAAAATGTCCTTGTAGACCGTAGAAAACCTAGAAAACAATGTATACCGGTTTCTTTTTATTAAAAGCAGTACATATGCATAAAATCCACCGGGGTTTGAACATAAGCACTGTAGGTTGTTACTGAGATATATTCATCTATTATACCATCTGGACTGACCGGTAACATTACTTCTGAAATTAACACCGCAACATGTAGAGCTCATGCACAACTTTGGTCGCGCGTTTGAAAACATAGAGGTTACCCGATGTCCTTTCTGACAGGAGTGTTTCACTACGACTGTGCATGGGATTTGGACTCGCTGGGAAACGTATTACCCAAGTCAACTGCTCTTGAAATTAGGTGTTTTCTCGAACTCGCAGACTCCTCACGCAAGTTTTGTTTTTCTACTATTTGAAATAACTAAATTAGTTTAATTTTAGTTGATGAACCTAGACCGGATGGGTGGTATAAAGTATTGATATTTGCTAATTTATTTTCTCACACCTTTTAGCTCACATGGACTGCTAACCACGAAGCTCTTTCGTGCGGGACAAAAGGAAAGTTTCCTACTGGTTAGTCAATCATTGATTGTGGCCCAGATGTGTTGAAACCATCCGCTAGGAAACCATGAATTAATGTTTCCCATCTCAAAACTGACTCGGAAACTTCTGCCACATCAATCAGCTTTATTCCAACTGGAACCTATCAGAGTTCATTGAGCAAGACTGAAGTGGGCTGTAGAGGAAAGGGGTGGAAAACTCATGAAGTGAAAAGCAAAATCACGACAAAAATTACCTCAATCCGACAGAAAACATACATTTTGATCATCGAAATGTAAACAGCAACCAAAGTCATGAAGCATAAAGTGTGCTAGGTACATCAAGCAATGCAAGGACACATTTTGCCGCGATATATGCAACATGTGAATGCATGCGCGGATGTTCATGGTCAGCGGAATTAAAAGACCCAAATAAAGAGTTATATCGTCTAAAGGAGAGCTAGTTATCAAACTAATCAAACCAGCTGATAGCAGGACTGTCACGAGAGTTTCATTGGTGAAATCACAAGATCACGTGCACTGTCGATTCTGTAATGACGGAGGGGGGGGGTGCACTCATTATTTTACAAGCTGCCACGTTGCTTTTGATAATCATGCACTTCTGTAATGAGCCCCGTTGTACTTGTCTAAAACGTAATCGTACAAGGTGAGTATGCACACAAAAATGTCAAAGAGAGAGCCATCAGATTCTTTTTATGCTTAATAAAATTACGATAGATGAGTTTGGATTTTGCAAAAGTACTTGGTTCATGATAATAGAGTAAACTGACCATTAATGAGGTCATAGTTGAATGAATGGGCGAGAAAATTGAAACTTTATAAATTTTCTTAGTCCGCCTCAAAAGTCCCCTCTTGGGTTTGGTACGGCGATAAAAGGTCACTTGCCATCACAAGTTATGGCATTCATGAACCACGTGAGTGTACAGAGAGAATATTAATCCGTCGAATGATACCTGAGTCGGCAAATTAAGTACACAGATCACGTGAATTATCTCTTCAAAGCATGATACAATTTCAGCGGAACACTGCGTTTAATCCTTCTAGTGTATCACGAATGACAGATTCTCATTCGCACATTATACTGGACTCACAACACACTGCATCTTCTGGGGTTTCCCTGGGGCATACAATTTTCAGAGTTCTATGCCATTCGGAGTCGGACAACCCTAGATAGAAGCAAATTGTAGTAAAATTAATTGTGTCTCATTCCTTCTTGTCCTCATACTAAGCTCCCAATACATCAGTCAGAGAACCTGGTCGCAAGCTCAATTCATAGAAAAAACTCCGTAAGCAACCCTAATTTACTTTTGGAGCTGTTATCCAAAACCATGTGAACTTCAAAAGTAGGTTTTCATTTAAACTTGTTGCTCACGATCTTTCATCAATATTGCACATCATGTGTCGAAATTTCATAGGTAAACATTTAACATCCAAACATTCAAATTATAAGACATGTCAGTATTCTGTTGCTCTTCTACGTAATCCATCTCGACAGACATCACGTCTACTTAGAGCTGAAGTCAAAGTTGCATTATGGAAACTAATTAGGATAGGCTATTCATAAAATTGAATCGTTTCTCGGCAAAGATGACAACATGTCACACATTGGTCCGGAAAGTAAGATAACACAATTTACGTTTTTGAGTTGTGTGGGAATGTGAGATGTGCCAGGCTTTCACCAAGTCTCTGCTTGAAACATTCAACAGTTGGTGCACTAATGACGTAAGATGAAAGGCTGTTCCAAGTATTGCGAAAGGTTGACGCCGGGTGACAACGTGAACACCAAAAGACATGGATGGTTTGGGTTCAAATTTCAAATTTTCAATTTTCAAATTCAGTGGTGCTGAGCAGAATATAGTACCAATGATCGTAGTCTGTTCTCATAGGTCAAACAGTTCAAGCCCTTGCTCATCTTTATGGCAAACCTTTGCGGGTGCCGCAGCATCCTACGATGACGTTGCAATCATGTTTGTTGAGAAAATCGAAGACTGATTTGTTGGTTCTTGTTCATAATTCCAAATGTATCAAGCCTCGCCAATCTGTTGTCCACTATTTTCATTTGTCCGTCAATCTACCCTATGTGGGTCTCTACTCAGTCATACAGTAATTCACAATGCACTCAACATTCATTTCTTTCCAAAGTACAAAACAGATGAACACTGGGCAGATTAATCGCGTGTGAGTTCTTCACTGAATCTGATTTGCGATGATCTACCTTTTATTATCAACACGAATCATAAGCAGCATTTGAACCGAAACACTGAGAGGAAGAGAAAAAAAGCTGATAAGAAACTCGGGAGCTCTGACGTCAGACGGTTATAATACATAATGTAAATTGAACCAGGATTATTGAACATAGATGTTAATAGGCCAGTTGATGGTACCTTTCAGCAATATGCTTTTTCCTAACGAGCCAAGGGTTATTTTGCACATATTCACGCGATTTGAATAAAGAAGTCTTTATTCATTTACCTTGCTGGCACTCACCTCACGCAGTGATTGCGCAGGAGGACGGGGTATCTTCATCTTTCCAGAATGAATTTGTTCATACAAAACGGTTTGAGTGATTCAATCGAATCCACGAGATACACACTCTCTTCATCAAATCAAATTGGTATTGTCCAGGGTCAGATTGCGAAACCTCTTCATTACGTTGGAATCTGCTTTCACCCCAGCCCCCGCTCAATGAAATTGGGGGCCAATTTTCCCATGACCCAGTTCAGGTGATGCACAAATGCAACCACAACCACTCGTGCACTCCTACCCTACCGTTAAACTGCATTGTTGCAGCTTTTTCGTCAACTGGTTCACAAAGGCTGATGTTGCAGTCTACACCAATGTATCCGTATGACAGTAGATGATTTATTCTGCTGCTTCTGCAGCTGCAAAATCGATATGTTACTGTCCAGTACCACTCTGACTTATAAACACGCTGAATGGGCGATCTGTGGTGTTGATGAACCATGTGCAGAGGGATCGTACATTTGGACAAACCGTCGATGAATGCGTGTGTTCACTTTCCGGACAACGATTTTTCTCTCAAATGACTTCCTTCGAAACGGGAAACCCGTACAACTAGATAATTGGCTAAGGGCACGCAGCTGACTCCTGCTTTGAGAGTTGGATGATCAAATCACTTGTTTGTATTAACAATTTGAACTCCAATCAGAAGGGACCCATAACATCAATATCCGCCTGTGTGGCCTAAGCCCTCCGGACAGAAGAGCACACAATAAAATCCGATTTACTCTTTCGGCCCGATGTCGCGATCCTCATTTGAAATTTGTACCCAGTCTCTTCCGAACAGTTTGCAACGGGTATCGATTTCTATGGAACATGAGTTACACGATCGCTTCTCTTTAGTGCCCCACTAATAAACAAACAAGTCCAATGATGGAATCGAAGCGATAGACTGATGAGTCTCGGTTCACATCATCTCTTGCGAACATAAACACATATCTTTCGGTTCACTACCACGTCGTATATAGTGGGGCCTTATGTGGTTCGTCACTCCATATCCCGAGGCTTAAGTTACCCGCTCGTATCACTGAATAGCAGGTCTACGCAACCATGGGCGCCACCCTGACTACTTTTAACCACGGAACTGTTTTGTAATAAAATACCCTCTCGGATTCGGGTAATATCGTTCACAAAGTCGTACGACGCAAGGGAAATAGTAATAACGAACTAACTAAAAATGAGAACAGTATATAGATAGATAGATAGATAGATAGATAGATAGATAGATAGACACCGACAGATCGCTATATAGATAGATAGATAGATAGATAGATAGATAGATAGATAGATAGATAGATAGATAGATACTAGATAGATAGATAGATAGATAGATAGATAGATAGATAGATAGATAGATAGATAGATAAAAAGATAGGATAGATAGATAGATAGATAGATAGATAGATAGATAGATAGATAGATAGATAGAGATAGATAGATAGATAGATAGATAGATAGATAGATAGATAGATAGATAGATAGATAGATTGATTAGATAGATAGATAGATAGATAGATAGATAGATAGATAGATAGATAGATAGATAGACAAAGGATAGATAGATAGATAGATAGATAGATAGATAGATAGATAGATAGATAGATAGACAGACATTGAGATAGATAGATAGATAGATAGATAGATAGATAGATAGATAGATAGATAGATAGACAGATAGATTAAGATAGATAGATAGATAGATAGATAGATAGATAGATAGATAGATAGATAGATAGATAGATGGAAAAACCCATACATACACAAATACAAGCATACGTACATATTACGGTTGGTAGGTAGGTATGTAAAATTCTTTGTATAATACAATCCTCATTTCATAAAACATTTATTTGCTGCACACTTCCTTGGCAGTTACCTCCTCGAAAACAACGAAACGCAGGGAATCGGTATGTTCAAACACATACATATGATTTTATCTCAGACAACCGTTATAACGTTTATCGCTATGCGTCTAATGAGATCAACTTCAAGCCATGTGCTGTATGTGTCCATAAACAAACCACGAGTGATATCGATAACAGAGAGATCATTTTTTCACAAGTCCATGTGTATTGGAAAAAAATTCTCATTTGTAGTCACGCATAAACCAAAACAATAGGCACAAACTACATGGGGGTTCTGCGCAAATGCATTGATTGATTGTTGCCTCCGTCCGCATACCCGGAAGAAACCAACGAAAAACTTGCGGCACTGGTGTAAACAACATTAAATGGCCTGGTACAATTCACTTTACATTCCAGTTCTGAAACGCATCGGAATGAGCAGGGCAGCACCGATCGAAGAAAAAAACATCAACTGTTACATTTTAGTCGAAAACGTTGTATCAATTATTTGGTAACCACTGATTAAGCAGACTAGAATCGAATTGGTGTTCACTGTTGTTTCGTACTTTACCAACAAAAAGCGATTTATTCACAGCGTCGTGCTGAACCGAGTAAAAGTTATGGGGTGCGCTATCCATTGCCAGTCACGGAAACTAATCCTCCTCACCAGAGAAATAGAGAAATTCCTGAGTCACATGAGCTGAGGTCGTTGAACGGAATACTATACAACAAAACAAAACGGATACTGACATGACCACACCCAATCTTGACAATCGTAGAAATAGAATGCACGCCAACTGCCTGGTGGATTGCATATGGTGTCAAATGAAATTCATCGATGCGTCAGAGTTGAAAAATAGGTATGAAGGAACCCCACAATAGCCCGAAAAAAGATAGATTCATATGCATCTGAATGTTTAAAACCTAATATGAGAGACAAAACAAAATTAATTTCCTTGGATAAAAATGGAGGTTAAATGCAATAAGTGATATTTTAATGTGATGGAAATGTTTGTGATAACCCACAAAGAGCACTAGATAGCTGTTTCGTCCTGTTTGGGACTCGTCAGCGGTGCGTACTTTTTGTGTCCCTGTCAGGACAATGAGTGATACTTAAATAATTTCGCCTGATCTATATAGAAATACGTTTCATCTTCAGTTAGACACCCCTTTCAGTTACCTCATACGGTCTATATATTACCCGCCTTTGTAAAATCGCTTTTTGGGAAGTAGTGGTCGGTCATTTGATAGATACATTGATAATCCGATCCGGATAAAGGACCTCCAGCTTATTTGATCACTATCTGAGTCGTGTACAGCTTCTTACACCCATGTTGATGAGATCTATACGGAGAAAATAACTCAATGTAGTTGAGTTACAAACTGAAATCAGCTTGAGTCGCACAACAATTACAGTTACCGGGATGGAATTGTAAAAATTAAAAATTGAAATCTGTCCACATATCAGTTTACTGGTTCAGTCATTTCGACATTCATCATTTGTTTGGAAGACGTCCGTCTTTTCATTATTCACATGAAGATGAGATGTATGCTTTTGTAATCGAACACTAGGACGCTGTCCTGTGTGCTTTTCCCAAGATACTGTGAAGAAAATCAGTACCTTTGGATTTCAATATCTGGTCTAAATAACAAACAGGCTTGTTCCAAAGCATTCGATCAAAATTGTTCCATCGACATCGACGAATCGCAGGAAGTAATTGTCGTGTAGTTTTTTTAATGAACGAACTAGTACCAACCAAGGATTTGGTATCCTGAACTGTACAGTACATTCAATCTCCTGCTAAGTCACACCCCTCGGGGATTTGAAAAGGTGGGTAGATTCCAGGAGCTGCGACAGAGCATGTTGGTAAGTAGTAGATGCTATTACGCAGTTCGAAAATTCGGTTGATAGTTTTGAGACAAAATAAACCGGATCGATAAAAAGTACGTCATTGTGTTCAATGTTTATAATTAATTACTGTTTACCTAAAGCGGAATTTAGATTTACCGTCCTGCGTATCCTTTATACATCCAAGAGATTGAAATCTTTGGTAATGCCCTCCGCTTAATATTAGTACATTTCATGCGGTATTCAGCCCTTTTACAGTTTCATGTGTCTAGTTGTAACGAAACTAGCTGCCTTTCTTCAATAGAACTTTTCTAACCCAATTAATCGCATTTTCATTCCACATATTTCTCCATTCCTTTTCAACGTTAGGCTAACCACAAATTTGAGTATTTGAAGCCCACCATTATATTCTACTGTTTTGACCATTATAATCACAGCAGCAATATGAACTCATTCGATTAAAACAAGAATGAGCCAAGTTGAACAGGGGACATAAAATTGTATTCCAAGGAAATCGCTAGGTCTAAAATAAGTGAAATATCTGTTATGGGGTATACTCAGTACATTGACTAATTTCACGTACTCCAAATTGTCTGTTCGCTGTGCAATCTATTCAAGATTTTCTGGTGAAAAATGTGTAGCATTAATTCTGAAACATCCACTCGTTCGTTTGCCTTTGTTGTTACCATTGAATGTTCAAACCGATTGACATATTCGTTATGGTCAGTGTCGGTAAACATAAGTGACGGATTAAGTTCAACAAGTGCTTCGAAAATTTAAAGTGCATCACTCAAACAGTCAGACCTGGGTTACGATGACCTTTGGCCGATGACCTGTCTAATTTCATCGGTGCTCTAGCAAGGACAAGTGCGATTATCGTTCATTCGTTCACACAGGCGCATTCACGCCACAGTGCTCATTTATCACTAGGTTCTGATATCTTACTCCACGCACCCGCTCGCCAGCCGATCGCAATTATTGTTCTCTCGTTTACACAGTGAGACCAAGCACATCGATAAACCGAATGGCCGTGGTTTTGGTGACCACTACAACACAAAAGATCACATTCGAGTGCCCCACAGAATTTTGGAAAAACCTTTGCTGCTAACAAAGATGTATTTTTATCAATTAAAAATCGGAGATATCGTAAAGTTTTAAATGTTCCAATAGCCAACAGGGTTAACCTTTCTGCAGCTATGCTCGTACAAAGAAGTAACGTGACTCTTTCTTTGGATTTCTTGGATCCAGAAACTGTTTTACTTTTGAGACGTAATGTTCTTTCTGAGAGCCGCATGTAATACAAGGCTGTTTCATTTGAATTGAAAATATCACAGTCAGCGTATCCATGGATCAAATGCAGTAACCCCTCTAGAAACTCATCAACTGCCTCAGGTGGTACCGACAAACGTTCACCTTAAACGTATGAAGCAATACACCTGAGTAGTTGCTTGTCTCTTACTATGTAGGATTGAATAAGATATCTGTCCAAGCAAGAGCCAAACCAACTTTTGGAAGCCTTAAAGTCATAATGATGCATTCTTTGTGCTAACAGAATTGTCTTCTTACGAATGATGCTCTCCATCATGGGGAAACCACCGTGCTTTTCACTCAGTAAACAAAGCCAAGATTGCCTCATTTACTGTCTTGAACTTTTCGTTGGTTTTCAGGTAGCATCTTTCCTAAGATGCTCTGGCGTTTACAAATTATCCGATAGTGGTTCGATGGGATATAACAATACAAACAGTTTTTCTTGAACTACGAAGTGTTTCCCTATGGAGCTCTGTTTAGCACTCGGCTGATTCAGCTTTTCCAAAACGTTCTGATCGATAGGCGACCGCACATTTTGAAGTCAAGCGACCGTCTTCGTTTGTTGGCATCGGTGTGTCTTCCTAACAAAGATTATCCAATCAGCGAACAGTGTCATGCTCACGTCACCCTAGGTGAAACGCCAGTGGCAGATTGCGCATTTCAGAGTGGCTGGTCAATGGTCATTTCTGGCATCGGTCAATGACCAATTGAGTAGGTATCAGGAACTGCGACATACTAAGAGAGATTATATTGCATGATCAGAAACCACGTTGGTACGCACACGGTTAGTTTGGGTTTTCGAAAAGGTGGGACGATATTGGAAAATGCGACTTCTCATGTTTGCGACATAGCAGGAGATTGACTGTACGTTTTTCCGGTCAAACGGAGTAAAATCAATTCACGGAGTGGATAGAATATATCTGGACATGGTCTAAATCATACCGAGAATGAGTCTCGTGAAAGTGATTCTCCCAAAAAGAGGCACTTTCGATCCGGTTGGATCGCATATTGCACCGACGCAACCATCCGTGATTTGCTCTGGCGTTATTGTTCACAAGTATCCATCCCGTAGATGCCTTTTGGAGTTGGTGCTCAAGAACAACCGGTTAGATAACCATGATTGCTCTCTCTGCCTCAAAGTATGCATGTTCATGTAGTTGCTGATTACAAACGCTTTTAATAAAGGAAACTCAACAATCATGAATGAATATATATGATTTAACGGATTCTCTGATGAACGTACGGTATTTTAAAAGCCTCAGTTATCGTTGACATTGTCCTAGGGACTACCGCGTGATACTGCAAAACAGCCTGATTCATAATATGGTGTTTGGTGTTCAACCCAGTAGTTTGACTGCCTGACAGTCAAGGCTGCCAATGCCTGTTATCAACGAAAACTACTGAACAATAATGATAGCAAATAACCAGTGCAACAACAGCGTTGTAAACATTGCTGAAAGTATTTTTTAGTCCTATAGAGTTATTTCGTTTATAATTTTCCTGAAAACAGTTCCTTCAATTTCCGAACAGTTGAGATAGAAGACCATTTCTGGTGATTAAGCCTTCCCGTCTGACGAACTTTTGTGAACTATGCTAGACAGAAAGCCAAAAGTCCAACTATTAAGATGACAGAGATAACACTTGAAATCTATCGTAAACTGTTTTCGTAGTTACTCCCTAAAACCCTAGTAAACCTAACACTCCAGGACTATTGAGCACTGACGTCTACTTCAATTTAGTGAAATTCCCCAAAGACAATGACTCCCGCGCACTGCAGTTCATTTAGCTACCTACACTGGATGTTGCTATTCGTATGCAGTGTTGCATCAGCGGTGCTCAGCTTTTGTCGCTCTTCCTAATTTCACCTGTTTACGCTGAGTGGATGTGACCGTCTTTTCACGGACCCTAGGATTTGTCAGCTTAAAGTATACTCCAAAAGGTTTTCTATTCGGATTTACCTTTGTGACATTTGGTAATCATACGACGGATTTTCTGATAATGAACATCGTCAACAACCCACTGTGAATTCCGGTAATCCTCTCCCGAATACGTGCGAAGCAAATTTACATCAACAGAACAGATGAAAATCAACGATTGGAATTCCGTTATTAAACGTCTGCATTGTTCTGTCACCCAGTAAGGTGTGTTCTTTCTCAGTACCCCGACCAGCATTTGGCCAAGCGAACTATAAAAAGCTGATCTTCGAATAGGTAGCAGCAAACATGCCTACTGGTTGCAGCGGTTCCAATCAACCCGAAAAGATATACGGTTATCAGAATGATGGGAGACTGCAAGATAAAAATTCGTTATTACTTAACTGCACTTTGTTCGCCGTGCCATAAAACTGTGATGCTTTAGCACGAACCAGATTCGGTCACGGCACCTGGATAACCCGAGCCATGATGGTAATTTGACAGTTTTGAGCTTGTAACCAATGAAATCCAAAAACGTGATGCAGTGACAAGTGAGAAGTTTTGGTGGGAATTATTACCCACTTGGATTTCTTACTTTAGTACGGAATTGTTGACCGTAGATGAGTCGATTTGGGCCTACGGTCGGAGGAGAAAGACGATACCGAAGCAGCAGATGTGCAGATAATAGAAGAGCTATATAAGTAGATGATCCAGAACAGGTGGAAATTAACTCAAGAAACCGCTGATTTCGATCGATCAGTGACCATTTCTGAAGATTTGTCTGGGTTTTCTCCTGACACACGGTCTTTTCTGCTCATGCTTCGTGGAAATCTCCCCTGTAACCAAATTAGACCACCATAATCACTGTGTAACATTAAAGATGGCTACTAATGTTGGACAAACAAAAAAATCTTGGTAGAGTCTTTCACAGATTTCCCTATAAAGCCGCAAAATGGGCTAAAAGTACAATTTAATACACTGTTTTTCATGAAATAACTTGTCACTGAAGAGCAGGATGACCAAGTCATATGAAAGAGTGAACTGATTGCTGTTGGAGCATATGATGAACAAACCTATTACCTGACTCTTGATGACGTTTTATACATTTGATACTACTTGACCGTAACTAAGGATCGGCGAAATAGCTAAAATTCGTGCCAAATTTGAAACTATATGTCTGTAAAACTTGAAGAAATCTGTAGCACTTGGAATCGGAATCGAAACCGACTGGCGCGCGTTCAAACTCGGTCTGGAAACTAACTATATAGTGCCGTGTTAGGCTGATCCAAAACGAACTCTGGATAGAGTTAATTCTACGAATAAAGCATGCAGATAATTGCTACAAGTTTCCAACAGTCATACGCCCATTTTTCGATGTCCGTTTGGTCGCTTTCCTGTTTTCAGCCAATCTGGTCGTTTGTACTGTAGTCCAAAAGAGTAATCGGGAGCCGTGATGCGTGCTCACTACTGTCCGGTCTTCTTGCACGATCACCACAACACAACCCTCCGTCTCTACTAGCATTAAATTGCATCATCATCCACCCATACCGTTTTATCTATCCGGTTTAGTTGGTTTTCGATACATCTACTCCGAGTAATTTTCGCCGTCGATGGTGGCTTTTTTGTAAAGCTCACCTTTTAGAAACAAACCTTCATGGGCAAATTAATCATGCATTTTTGCACCTTGCTTAAATGTGGTCTACCACGTGAGTTGCTTGAACAGCAAAAAAAACCGGTTTTTTGAACAGGTTTTTATTTGTAAACAACAGGAGCGCGTTCGAAAACTCAACCTCATGTGATTCTCAAACGCGAACGAGGAAAACGGTTAAGCTGTTTAATTGTCGCTTCACATTTCCAAAAAAAGTTGTTTGTAGTATATAGCGCTAGAATGTTTTTATTTGTGAACTAATTATTGGTATTATAAATACACGGACATAAGCTGAGGCACTCTAATGATACCAATAAACTTCATTAGATTTGCAGGTGTGAAGTAGGGTAAAACGGTGCACTCTATATTGAAAAAGAATATTGCGATGGACGATTCATGCAACACATATATTGGTTTTGTATCTCGATGCAAAACAAATATAAATATGATGGAAAAGCGTTAGATGCGATATGTTTTACTCCCGCAGTTCAATAAACGTTGGAATTGGAACTCCATCACTCGACCGATGATTGCCCAGTGCGACTCAATGCTTTTTAATCCGGTCTCGTAAGCACATAGAAGGGTAGCAAGCCACAGAGCAATAACACGATACTCAGTAAATTTTTGGTACTCAGATGTGTTTAGTACGAACCAGGAAGTGGGAGGACTGTTTTACCTTAAATACAATGCAAAACCAATTAGATGAAATATGAGGCCGCGCTGAAAATTTGTAACAGAATAACAAGCAGCTTATGCAAAAGATGTAAACTACCATGCCGGACACTCGAGGTGCAAATTCAAGGATGTGAGAGGTAAAATTATGACCAATTAACAGTAGAATATGCCTGTGTAATTTGGATGGATGATTTGAATGTGAAATGATCAGTGTTCTGTCACTGTGGCCTGGCACTGTACAGAAAGGCGTCGGCGTCCGTGTATGGGTTCGAATTCCACCGAGGCTACTGAACAATTTAAACATAAAACTTCAATCTGCCAAACACCAAATCAAGTAATGTGTAAGAAAAGAATAATAACCATAATATAACTCTTGGAAACGGGAAACTACGAACGGTTTTAGAAGTATCAGGGTAAAGTGACCAACAGGCCTTGACAGGCGTTAGCACGAAAGTTATGTGGTAATATCTCAACCAATGCTTATGGATTGTTCCACGTATGGGTAAAATTACGGAAGCCGTTGACTAGTTCTAAGTTAGTAATGATTTCATAATTCCACTTACACTATTTGGTGTTTAGTTTTCACATGTTAATTTGGCTTATCGAAATAACAGCTTCAGAGTTCTGGTATAACGGTACAAGAGCGATAGCCTGAGACCCTACGGTAGGAGTTATTGAACACGTCAATTTCCCAGTAAAACGGCAGTATTGTCCTCACTGTGATATGACCTTTAATGTATCGATTTGTTTCTCTTATCTCATTTTTTCCAAATGACCACTTTTCCGGTTTGAGAAAACGGGGACATGGTGTTGATTGCTTCACAATCCTTTCTGTCATTCGTCGGTGGATTTCATCACCACAGCTCCACTGATCATCTACTGGGATCCATCTAAAACGTAGGATTCTCCGCGATCAACTTCTCGGTGAAAACAAAGAGCTGAAATAGACGTCTATCAAGCACAAACAGTTAGTTGTGAGAACGTCAACCTTTCAACGCATGGTGTTCCATGTGTTAACTTGTAGGACTATCGACATCAGACCTGTGTTCCATCTGCCTTACGATTGACTTGGCTCTGTCCTTCTCAGATCTTCCAGAGTAGAGGAAGATTTGGTGTTGATCAAACGGTGAATTTTCTCGTGTACAGAGCAAATGAACCAAATAAACTGAAACACAAATTAGCACCGCAAAATTGTTTTAATTGTTTTGAGGGATCCCATCTCTCAACATCAACTGAAACACGCCATTTGCCAAACTCAAAGTCAAAGTTTTATTATGGGAATAACTTACAAGCTCGTGCTTCTCTTGTCCCATAGGATATTTACACAGATGAATCGTTACACAACGAAAAAAGGAGTCACAGAGTTCCGAGTAGAAGATTATAGAGAAGGTAGGCTACAGTGAATTTCCGTTTGATTTTAGTGGTGTACGAATGTGAAGTATGCCAAAGTTTTCTCGAGTCTCTGCTTGAAAGATTCAATGAGATGAAATGGCACTCCAAGATCTGCATACTCTGACAGCAAAAGACTGGTGCCGGCATTCCAGTTAACACTTTGGAATCAGTAACTTGAAATGGTGTTCCCTTAGGTGTACATTTTTCGATAACATGGGCAGCGATCGACACGGATGGTTTGGGTTCTGCAGTATTTGATACGTCAAAATCAGGTCTCCTCGAGTTCGGCAGTACCGAGCAGAATATAGTCCCTATGATCGCAATCTCTCTTCATATGTCAGGTCATGCAATCCTTTGGCCNGCATACTCTGACAGCAAAAGACTGGCGCCCGCAATCCAGTCGACACTTGGAAATCAGTAGTTTGAAACGGTGTTCCCTTAGGTGTACATTTTTCGATAACATAAGCAGCGATCGACACGGATGGTTTGGGTTCTGCAGTATTTGATACGTCAAAATCAGGTCTCCTTGAGTTCGGCGGTACTGGGCAGAATATAGTCCCTATGATCGCAATCTCTCTTCATATGTCAGGTCATGCAATCCTTTGGCCATCTTCGTGGCCATCCTTCTGTGGACGCTCAAGCATCTTGCGATCACGTTGAAGCCATCAGATTTTGGCGTCATCTGCAAACAGTATTGTTTTTCAGCCTAACACTTTCTGTAGATTATTTATAATGGCGAGGAACAGCCGGGGACCGAGTACGGACCCTTGTGGAACACCGCGGGTGGCTTTGATACACCAGGAAATAGAATCAGAAACAAGAACTGATATGTTTCGTTGTTCGAGGAATACTTTTTTCACTCAAATGCGAGATCTCGAACGCCATAATTAAAGAGCTTCACTCGATCAAATGCTTTCGCGAAGTCGAGATAAATCACATCCACCTCATCCCCTTCGTCAACTGAACTGGTCCATTCATCTCGAACAAGAAGCATGTTGGTGGTGCAGGATCGCTTTTGCCTGAACCCGTGTTGAGCTGTCGAGAGAATGCTGTATCTTTCGAGGTGTCCCATCAGAGAATCGGCCACAATTGACTCGATGACATTCGATAACACAGGAAGTAGGGTTACAGGTCGGTAGTTGGCGGGGTTACTGAGACAACCACCTTGTATATGGGCGAAATGACTCCTTATTTCCACGATTCGGGAAGTGTTGCTTGGTTGAACATTCGTTGAAACAGAATAGCCAGCGGTTCGAATGTGATTTGCCAAATAGATCAGAGATTTCGGGTGTATATTGTCCGCACCTGGGGTTACATTTTTCCGCAAAGTCATTATTTTTGCTTTGACCTATTCAGCAGTAAATGAAACGTAAGTCAGTGAAGGATGTGGGAGATTATGCAACCGATGGGGTAGTTGTAAACCTTCAACCTGCGGTGCTGCGAAGATGTTGGGATAATGAATTTTCAGCTTTTCCGCGGCTTCCGTTGGAGGGGCTCCAACTCTTCCAGCGCTACTTAGTACCGGCATACCAAACTTTACTCTCCGAATAGAGTTAGAAATTAGAAATTAGAAATTAGTGTTAGAAATTAATGGGTTAAAAATTAGAAATTAATGTTAGAAATTAATGTCTGTGCAAGCGCCTCGTGGGATTTCACTTTATCCTCACGTCTCAGCTTAGTGCAGTGGTTCCTCAGCATACGATGATTATACCATGCGACAACATTCGGAAGACGTTTTTGATCTCGCTAGGATAAATCTCTTATAGGTAGCCATTTCCTTGTTCGGCTTCGAATAGGTAAACTTCAGATGCTGGATTTGGTGATTACTTCAATCTTGGTAACTGATGTCATTAGATTTGTAAGACTGTCAATAAATTTCTACCAGGCGACCAACGAATAAGCTTCTTCGTCATAAGAAACCCACTGAGCAGAGAGCACCAAGTTGTTCAACAGTGTGTAGTCTGTAGATCTGCGCGTGTTATCAGAGGAACTTCCTTGAATCGAAGTGTAATAGACGTTTTTGAATGTAAGTACTGCGTGATAGCTGCCTCCTAGGGGGAAGTCACATTGACAGACTCTACCATCAACTCCTCGTTTGTCAACACTAAATCCAGTATGGACGGTGACTGTAGGTTGCCAAAATTAGTGGCCACCTTCACATGGGTGTATAGTGGATGCGAGTCAATCAGCCGTTTGAATTGATGTTCGAAAAATGGACGGACGATAGCTGATTTATTGAGATTAGGGCAGTTAAAATCACTTATTGAGAGAACATCGGCAAATTTTTGTGTAAGAATGTGTGACATAGTTAGTAAAAGCGTTTCGTTGGCCGTCTCCGGGGATGATGAGGGACGACAGACTACGCCAATCAAACCATCATCGTGTTTGGACAATCCTAACGTACATCACAGTTTCCGGTGTCGAAACGGAGGGTAGATTTGCTCGCAGTCAAGATTGTTTCGATAGTAGAGTAGAATACCACCTCCACGGGTAGGATGATCGCATATGAGCAAAGACATCTCTGATAAGAACAATTCGGATCCTGGAATATCAGCTGTGAGCCAAGTCTCTGTAACAGCAATAATACCCCATTGACTAGATATAAAACGTAACTTCAACTATGGAAATTTGCTGAGGAGTCCTTGAGCATTAGAGTAGAAACAGTTTATATACCGTCGGTGTAGAAATCCGCTTGGGTAGGAGGTGGTATCTTGGCCGACTCCTTCTCGGTCGGGTACTACTAGTTTTCTGGCAGAGGAGCTCTGGTACTTTGGGCCACGGGTTGCGTGGAGGAGTTCCGTATCTGCATGGAGAGATCTGATGCATCAGAAGTGTTCTCCATATTTGCATGTATTTTGAGCCCGAGATTGAGTAGGGGTCTCACACATAGTTCCTGTGGCCCTCTGTTCCTTTTTTCCCGCCATAACTGTTAGACTGTGTTCGCCATTTCTGAAGTTCTAAGGGTAACTTTCATTATCCTCGGACCATTACCACGGTAATGTGGTGAACAGGGAAGACGACTGATTGAGGTTATCAAAAGGCCGTTACACCCAGGTAGGTTTTGAATGAATCGCCATTCCCTTCGGTCGTTCTTATGACCTTTTCGTTCATCCGGATCGTCCAACTGCGGGATACCATTATATTTATATTTATATAATTATATATAATAATATATATTAGAATATATATTTATGTTTATTATTTTTTTGGCTTTTTTATTCTGAGGCGCCTATTTTTCCGTCCTCACTACGGGTGATCAAGGTGTATACATGTTAAGCAGAACTTTGTGTGTCTGTATAAGTTACTACACACCCTGACCTGTTTTGAAATGAAAATTCCATAAAATTTGCAATATTGTCGATTCCCAAAGGGCAACTACACATTCAAAAAAATGATAAAAATATCCCGGGAAATTTTCAATGTGATGCTAAGCGTTTCGGGAAGACGGATTGGCTGAAACATGAACTACAGTTCATCGAAATTTGGCCTATCTCGGGTTTGAGCATTGTTCAGTGTGAAGTGAAAGCAAGCAGTTGTAATGATCAAACAAAGATGTGCTATTTGCCCAACCACATAGGTGCATTGGTTTATTTCATTAGGAATATATAGTTCAAATGCGTTTTGAAAGGCGGAACATGTTGATGGTCACAAACCGGCAACGATCTAGTGTTTGCATAAGTCCCGGTAAAACAGAACTAACTCAACCGAGACTAATCCATCCCTGTTATGATTTCGATACGCCAGTCCAATACGGTACAACACCAAGCCGGTTAGCCTAAACACGGTTTTTTGTAACGGATTGAACAAGTAGTTCAGGGACCCCCGTTTTTTGATGATTCTAAGAATTTGTTAGAACAGTATCCAATTTGTCTTTCACCGCCCCCGCAGATACAGGGGTCTAAACTTCTACCGATGTCTCTGATTGTTGAAATTCTAGTGAGAGTCTACAATTAAAAACCAATGTTGCCAATTTGTTTAAATGTTACAAATCCAGCTGTGAAATCCTAAATGCACCCCGAGCTACTGTAATGTACTTGGACCAGAGTGTGAAGTAGCATGTCGTCTGTGAACGGAGGATGCACGAGACCGTCGAATGTGGACCGAGTTTCCACGTGGACTGGAAACGTTGACAGACACCAAGTTTTCCGGTGAAAACGTAAACTGACAAGCTACTAACAGCATGAACCAAAAAGTTTAATGAGATGGGAACAAAACTGACTATCATACTGAATGACAAGTTACCAAGAGCGTTCAACTGCAAGTGCATCCCTGATAAGAGAAGGTNTATTGTACAACTCGTTATATGGGGATTGCCTTTTATGAACTACATATAAGAAGAGCAGCACATCCTATTTATACGCTGTGTGTAATACCTGCAAAGTCTTTATACATAGCGTTTTAATTTTTCTTCATTGCATCTTTGCTGGATTTAACATTTCATGTATTAACACAGTGTGAAGTACAGTTTTATCTTTGCTTATCATTTGGTGATAATCTCACACTCCTTATACTGGTTATTCAAATGAATTTGATAGGAGTTTCATCACATAGAAGATTGATCGCGGTTCCGTCAAAGAGCCTTCAACAATTACAGACCGTGAGAACTGTGTTGCCCATTCGACCTGATAGCACCACGTAGAACAGCAAAGTGTCCCTGCTTCACGTTTGCTAGCACGGTTCCATGGCAAACAGAAACTTTTTAGCTATCATCCACGTGCGCATGGTGCTTTTGTTAATGAACACTCGAACTCCAGCAGCTTTGTCAGCTGTGAATCCACCTGTAATGTGGTGCAGATAAGATTGGATAATGCTACGCGTATAAACACTCCATTTGATCAAGCACTTACCATAAAACTATTTTCAGTTAGGCACCTCAAACTGTGACAACACGTGACGTCAGGTATGTGCATGATTGATGACGACAATGGTTGCCGAGCTGCTCATCTCGAGCACGTGTCACTTCATTTACAATTACCAACCTGATAAAGTCAATCAAAAGCCTCAACAGCGGTTGCGCAAGTTGATTGCAGTATGGCAGAAGGTTTATGCAAAGAGGATAATATTCCGCCTCCCGGTTAACCCAGATCGGGAGGGATCAACAGTGAGGTCCTCCATGATCTTAACTAACTGCCTATTTGCCCAACTATGCACCTTTCGATACTCTAGCCCCGTTTGAACGAATAAGCAATTACCAGTAATTCGTAACTCTCTATTTATATAAAAACAACTAACCCATACACTACAAATAAGTGAATCGTAAAACAATAGAACACATCCTCGCACCCGGTTTACAGGAATGAAATGAATTACGATTTTGCGACATAATGCAACCTCATCCCCAAGCCCCTCTCCCCCCTGTGAAATCACCACGCTTTTGTTGCCAGGATGCACTCATAATGCATGAGCGATTTCAAAATTATTCTTTTGCCATTCTGATTGATCTGTGCAGACTAGAAACTAAAGTAATCCAACCAACTATTTACCTTCAAAAAAGTGATGATCCCAGAACAAGGAAGTTATCATAACAAAACCGGACAAGGGATCTGGTATCGTCTTACTTAATAAATCAGATTACGTCCGGAAGGTAGCGACAAGTCTTATTAATGAATCGAAGTTCGCAAAAATGGCCCACGAGAAGGACCTTTCTACCACATTACGAAAACTTAAACAAAAGGGCGTCACTCCTGAACGGATTCGTCCAACAGACACTACGATTCCACGATTGTATGGGCTGCCCAAAGTAAATAAGAGTGGAGTTCCCCTCAAACCAATCTTGGACATGTGCTACTCTCCCCACCATGGTCTTCTGGAACTGGTGAGAGTGACGTTAACCCAGCATAGCCTCAACGATACAACCGGGCTCATTGACGCTTCGAGCGGCTTAAACATCAAAGATCGCCACATGTTTTCGCTATTTGTCATATGTCTGTAAACGAATGTACTGATCGACGAAACAATTGATTATTTGTGTACCTATCACGAAAGTAACGGGACGTAGGCCTACCGACAGATGACCTAAAAAAGTTGTTATTCTTCTGCACTCAAAATGTGCAATTTGCGTTCAAATAGGAAATCTATCGCCAAAAGGACGGTGGAGCAATGGGCTCCTCTCTAGGGCCCTTGTTTTCCGATCTTTTCCTGTCTCATACTTTGTTTAGTCAATAGAGCTAGGAAAATTTGCGCGAAGGACATGCTGGTTGAAGAACTCCTAAATGTGCGGAATGCCTTCATCTGGAATGCATAGCCGGAGCGCTTGGTGGAATCTGTGATGCAACGGAAAGAGGCGTTTCCCAGGAGGGTAATTGCTGAAAAGAAGTCTGTCTACATTTCTTTACCATTTAAAGGTGACACCTTGGCAGAGATTGGGCATAGAAGGTTATCAAATACCATCAACAAAGCGTTATACGCGGATAAGCTTCAAACTCGATTCACATCTAGCCCGCTGGTGTATTTACGGTTGAAGGATAGAGTGCCTGATTCTGCTGTAGAATTAAGACGGGACGGTCTAGACACGTGCGGTTTCGCATTCTATCCACAGCGGAGGCAGTTTCCATCCGTCTTCACAATCCCCCTCTGAGGGCTCAGAAACAATTTGTGCAAACACTCAAGCTCTCATGGCCGGATTGCCGACAAGTTACTTGTCATGAAACATCGGAGCAAGTGACAAATTGGGGACCACTTATGACAACAACTGTTCAATACTTTAATTACTTTCCCATTTTCCTCATTAATCCTTCTCTGATACTAGTCATATTTATTGTGTTGTAATGGTATGATTAAGACACACTGAAAACGAGCTTGTTTGCCAATTTGTGTTTTCACTATGAGCTTCGTGGGACTGTTTAAACGATCCCAGAATAGTCAGATTCTATAATTACCATTACCGGAGCTTTTGCCTAAGGTGATTGGAAGCTCACCACTTTGGAAAACGCAATATGACTCGGAAATACACGAGACATAATCGTTTTTGAATTAAAACGATACGATTCGATTTGGATGTTCACAACTTCATCGCCTCTTTCAGTGATCACAACTGGTCTGATTCAAAAAAAGTATGCGAGACCATTTGAGGTGCAGATCAAGGCAAAAGGCTGAACATTCCCACCTGTATCATGAGGTGCACGATTTCGAAGGGATTTCGTAACTTCAAACCATTCGAATTATGCAGCCAACCGAGACCGACACAACCGAGACGGACACAAATATGAGGGCTGAGCAAAAGGATTCCGGATGCACCGGATGCACCGTACACTATAGTACAAGATGTAGATGACCGGGCAAGGAAAACGTGAACTGTAAGCTATTGTGAATATCATTCGGTGATTGCAACTCATAGAACCAACTATCAACAGTCAAGCGCAGCTCACAAGTCATAAGAGTCGCTATAATCGGAATACAAGGATGGAACTCAGTGGATGTTACTGGAGGGCGATGATTTTCCACGACTACAAATGTGACAGCAACAGCAGCAGAGTGTTGATCGTTTGCAATCTGCCATTGGTGATGACACGCCGTTAAGACCTACTGTACTTGAGTGGCTCATGGAATTCACCAACAGATGCAATAGAGGTATTCATTGAACTGTTCAAAGGGCTATCCGCTTCAGCATGGTCGATATGTTTCACCAAATGGTTTGAGCGCATTGAACTGTGCATGAACGCTGGTGGAGAATACTTCGAGAAAATGTAGTGCTCATTTTTGTGTAAAAAGTAAAACTTTTTGGCATCCGGAAACGTCTTGCTCAACCCTCCTACGATTGGGAGCTTGTGTTTTTCTTTGGTGCTCACATGACTTTCGTTAATCTTGAACTGAAATTCGGTGCAAAGCATCTGGATACAAAATCTGCGCGTAAACGCTGTTGTCAGCATTGGGAGCGTACAAACCACAGTGCAGTATCGAAGGGTATGGTAGTTTCCTTTTCATTTTTTCTCCTATCTGTCGGTTTGTTTAACAAAACAGAATAAAATTTTGGATGGGGTGTTGAAAACGGAAGTCAACAGGGGTGTATCAAACTAACCATTTGAAATTGTCTCCAATTTCAAGCGATTCAGCGGTTTACTGGTTTATCGGTCGTATGAATGCCAAACTGGATTAATAAAGAAAACCAATTGTCTGTGCCTTATAATGCTTCTCTGTCATTGTGACAATATTTCTCAATACTTCACCGTTTCAATTGCTTTCAACAGTGTTTTAGTGCAAAGCATAATAAAACTCAGATACCGAAATAGGACAAAATGAATTATTTGATAGCGCTTCACAGATACCTGGGTAACATAGGAAACACTGACAGAGATACATCATCCAGATACTTACAGATCGATTCCGTATTTAAAANTGGAATTTTTCTGAGCCCTGTCAAAGCATTGGATCCATGGCCACTCAAGTGATTCGTGCGAATGTCGCGTGGGGTGATGTGGCGTGGCGTGAGAGAGGGAGGGGGGAGTAATTCAGTGAACAGTGACCAGACTGGGATTATTTTAGCCTTAACAAGCGTAGACCTAATCAGTTGGCAAAATGAACTCAATTTTCCAAAAAATGATTTTCAACCATCAAAGCTCAATGATCCGCCTAAGTGCAATCAGCGATTGTGAAATTTAGATCACAATTTCAGGAGAAAAATTGTTCTGAATAACTCATAACCATGCTGTTACATCTTATATGAGAAGATAAAACCTATGGGTTGGGCGGATAACATTAAAATATGAGGAATTGATCATCTTGTGTGCACAAGTGTACACCACGTTCTGAGTTGTGGGCTTCCAGGATTTTCAGCTATGTGGTATGATTGTGAAATTTTGTTTCTTGAACCCTCTGTAGGCGATATCAGGTAGTTTTGGTTCTCTACGAGGAACATTCCGCGGATGAACACATTCGTAATGAACTCCTTAATTTAAATTAGTAATTACCATTTCCCACATAATATGGTCTGGTTGTGTATTTTCTCCCCAACGCCATTTTGGTTAGTATAGTATTGGAAGATAAGTTGGTTGTTAGGCTTTCAAAGGTTCAGCCTTCTAATTGGCAGGAGAATAATACAATCTTGTAAGTGGGGTCGAGAAATATACTGATAATATAGAGTATCAAGCTTGGATTAGACCATTCGATTGTTCAGAGGCACCAGGCAATCTTGATGGTTTTGGGTGTGGGTTTCACTCCTTGGGAGATAGTTAATTCCCCACGAGACAATGCATTCAAATGCGATGGACGAAATAGCTGTGTAGTGCTCTTTGTTGGTTATCACAAACATTTCCATCGCGTTTGAATACTGATAATAACTATTAATCGCTCATTCCACCAATCCTCAAACATCAATAACCGAAGCAAACAGCTGTTTTGTCCGATGGTCCAGATATTGAGAACATTTGATTGGGAAATCGACATGTGTATGTGAGATGGAGATTTTGTTAAACTAGTCTCTGAGTGGGTGGAGTCAGATCGATTGTTAATGGATGCTAACGGGAAAATTCGGATTTCGGGTGCACAGTTGACTGAACAGATCCGATAAATTTTATGGAATGGTAGGGGTTCACTTAGAATAACCAAGGCGATATTTGGTGCCTAATTTCTTTTGGTTAGTCCGCAAAAAAGGAGACATTTCGCGTTCCGCGTTTTACTGCTAGTCACACTAGTGTTTGTCATACACTGAAACACCGTGTGGTGGTGATGCTGCCGTGTGCGGCCGGTGCGCACTCCTTAATCAGATACGCTTTAGTGTGTGTTTGCATGCATATGTGTGGATCTATCAAAACTGTTTCTCAATATTCACCGGTTGGATCAAACTTTGCATCAGCCGATGGACATTTGTTGACAGTCACATTTCACTGCATTCATCACCCGCGACAATGACAGCACAGACCCCACCACCACCATCACTAATTGAGAGCATATACACAGTATGAATGTTTGTGAAGCGGATTCTCGACATGACTGGCCGAAGGGGTGTAACAGATTAAGGCCACACTGGCCAGCTGGGCGTCCCGGCCGGTGTGAATGAGAGTTCCGGTGTTTTGACAAGGCCAGCCATTGCGCCAGGGCACACGTTCTGTCACAGGAGCAGAACTAGAAACGTATTGGTCCGTCAAGAATTCACTATAGACCAATGCGTGGCCGTTTCCGGCATGATAGATAAGCCATCGCATGTGGTCGTTAGTTTTACTCTGAATTTGCCATATCGAACCCCGCTCGAACACACTTTAAGCAGTCAGAGAGTTATCATCTAACCTAATTTGTTGAACAGCTAATATATGAAACAATCCACCAGGCGTGAATTACGTCGATTGCATAAGGTTGACTATATTAGTAGTACCATACTCGCTTAACTCATCCCCCGAGGCTCTCGGCTACCTCGTTTGTATGGACTCCCCAAAGTACACAAGGATGGTATTCCACTACAGATTATACTATCTATGATTGGAGCACCCCACGAAAAGTTAGCGCGGTAGTCAGCCAAACTCATTCAACCAATCAAAAAAAGCTTTTGAACTACACTCTGAAAGATTCGTTTTAATTTGTTGAAAAAACCGCAATCTTAATGTTTCTCACAACCACATGGTCTTGTAAAACTGTGTCCATTGTCTGTTCATACGTCGACGAACTCAACATTCCCACACATAGTCTCCGAAAATTACTGCTTCTATGTACTAAAGATGTACAGTTCTGTTTTAACGGAAATTATGATCGTCAAGTTGAAGGAGTTGAAATGGGTAGTCCACTAGGACCGGTCCTGACTGATATCTTCATGGGAAACCCGGAGAATGAAAAACTGCAGTAATGCATAAAGAGCACACACTTCTACGGCGGTTACGTGGATGACACATTTGTCCTACTGAATAACAATACACAAGCACAAATAATGCTTAGAAAACTCAACCGAATATTAAGTTCACGGTGGAGCACGAATCCGAATCTTCCTTCCAGTTCCTGCATGTCAAATTGACGAGAAACGAGGACGGATCTCTCATCATATCCGTATTTCACAAGCCGACATGGACGGGACAGTATCTTAATTTTAGAATTTTCTTTCTCATACAATACAAATGATCGTTGGTGCACAGTTTATTATCTAGAGCCTGGATAATCTGCTCCAATTAAACGTTAGAGTTCGATGTTGGCCGCATATCCACGGCACTGCACGAAAATGGATACGCTAGAACGTTTATTTCAAAGTATGCAGCGCCGTTGACTAAACTAGAACCAGGTGACCGTCTAAAAAAAGCTGTTTTTGTCACCGTACTGTTGCAAGGGGATCAAAATGATAGGCGGATACAGCGCAGGTTGAAACAAGCGATTGAAAGAACGTATAAGGCTGCCTCCCTTATAATACTGCACGACACGAAACGAAAGCTCACTGAATCCAATCTAGACAAACCCACTCTTCAATTACTTCCTTCTGCGTTTATCTATTTCAATCTACTTGTGGTAGCAAGTACGTCGGAAGAACTGAGAGACTACCAGGATAGCAGAGCACGTACCGAAACATTTGGTGTCTAACGGGTCCAAGCTTCCGTCCAGTTCAATCNGACATATATTGGATTGCAAAGAATGCGACCAATCTAGGAACGCCTTTCGTGTCTTGATCCGCCAGAAAGGTAGCCGTCTACTACGGTTCGCTGAAGCGGCTGCCGTTCGATGTTACAGGCCCGATTTGCGTAAACAGACCGAATTTTTGGCTAACCCCGCGCTGCCTGCTGGTAGATGTGTCACTGTCCTCCTCCCTCTCCCCCACCCCCACCCCCGCAGTGATTCCGCTCCCGGCCCCTATACCTAATCCGGTTCATATTAGTGACCTTCGGCCTTCGTATTTATTGATTTCTCTTCCCCGTGTGTTCGCCTGTCCCCAAACTTGTCACTCTTTTAACCAAACGTGATCCGAATGTATGTGTACAGCTAATGAGATTACCACGAAATAGGTGATTTCAACACATCTTGTGATCATGATGCTTCTCCTGGCTCTCATGGAAAAAACAATTGGTAAAAAAGGAATGCAGGTTCGTAGACATGAGCACATTTTGATTTCAGCCCAATAAGATGAACATGTTATCTTCAATTGATCTCTGTCGTTGAAATGTGAGCTTGAGACGGAGACCACATCAATGTTTCCCGAGTTATTTGCCCACTCAGTCTTAATCTTCACTCAATTGACACCTGACCTTTTGGTATAAGTCTGTGAGTCAAACCGAACGCTATTCGAAAACCCTTCTTTGAATGTGTTCAGAAAGTGTTCACCAGATTACTCGCAGCACGTGCGCCAGTTTTATCGCCACATTGAATCCTAAATTCCAATCGGTGCCGTTCCTCGATGGATCACGGTTTAATGGTCATAGTCTAAGTTACCTCCCGAGCGAATCGTTACCAAATAATGATTACTTGGAATTATGACAAGAAGGTGATTTTACTTGCTCGTTAGATTTGTTGATGACATGTTGTGGTCAAATCAAGTATGCCACTCAACTGCAAATCAGAGAGCTAATTTTGCAGACAAAGTTGCAAACGGCATAAGATTGCAAACCCAGTTGTGGTTATATACTAAGCCAATTGTGAATGGAGGCCACCGTGGGATCATTATGAGCTTGAGCTATGATTAGTTTAACCTTGCCGACGTCGGAAAAACCCGATTCCGTGTCATGGTGTCATTAAGTATGGGAGGCGGATTACAAAATGGATATTGTTGAATTTTCCACTCAATGCATGAATTTTATTTTCATTTGTTTGAGTATTGCATCTCGGAGCTAAAGATGTGCGCCGTTGACCGTGTGATAAGAAATTCGACTGGCAAACCATAAAGTTAACTGTTCAAGTCGCGAATGTAATTCAAAAATACTACTCATTGGTAATGCGTCCCGACGATAGTTTAGTGCTATCGGTCGTTCATTGGACCCGATTTCAAAAACCTATAATTTACATAATTGAAACGGGTACGGAGAATGTAGACGAACTCAACATATGGTTTGAAGGCCCCTGAAAAGGTTTAGGTAATGTTTATAAAAGTTTAATGTTCTGTTGGATCGCGACACAACGAAATTAACGTAATGCGAATAAGAGTGCGAGTTGACGATAGAATGGTATGATTAGTGCTAATCGCATTTAGTTGCCAACGGCCAAAACAAGTAAATAATATATCCATAAAAAAGGCAAATTAGCATTATGCAGACTTGGTATATGCTGTTTTATACGTATAACGACGCATACTAACGATAATGAAACACCGATCATCATCAAATTGATTACAAAAAGCTCGTTTGTTAGATTGCATGCCTAATTCAATCTGCTCACTGAGATGATAACCGAAGTAAATAGACAGACCCAGTTCCACATGATGCTATACAGCCATCGGATTTATCTTTACAATATTATAGTTTTCACAGCTCAAACGCCAGATCATTGGAACTGAAATTTGTTATTTTAGTCGATAATAATGGTGATATAAAAACAGTTGCACTCTGGTGTTTTAATCATTATCTAGCCAATCACAAATTACCCATAGGCTATGTAATAGATAATCCGTACCGCCAAAGCGATATCTTATAAGTCCCAAATGTGGTGATAATTGGCACGTGTTGAATCTATATTTTCCCGTGGATCTCCTCTCACACAATACCAAAATCAAAATCAAAGTTTTATAATGTGAATTACTTACAAGTTCATGCTTCTCTTTCCCTATTGGATATTTATACAAATGAAACGTTTCACGACGAAAAAAATCAAATATAGTTCCAGGTAGGCGATCATAGAGGATGTAGGTTTCAATGAATTTGCGTTTGCACCAGTGGTCTGGGAATGTGGGATGTACCAAGGTTTCATCGAGCCTCCGCTTGAAAAATGTAATAGTTGGTGTACAAACGGCGTGAGATGGAAGGGTGTTCCAAGTACTGCATACTCTGACAGCATAAGATTGGCGCCGGCATTCCAGTCAACACTTTGGAATCATTAGCTTGAAACGATGTCCCCTAAGATGTACATTGTTTGATAACTTGAGCAGCTGCCGACATGGATGGTTTGGGTTCTGTAGGATTTGATACGGCAAAATCAAGTCTCCCCAAGTTCGGCGGTACTGAGTAGAATATAGTCCCAATGACCGTAATCTCTCCTCATAGGTAAGGTAATGCAATCTCTTGACCATCTTGGTGGCCATCCTTTGTGGGCGCTGAAACATCTTGCGATCAGTTTGCAACTATGCCTTCAAGCGTGGATAGCGCACTCTGTGTACGGTCGGATGTACGCTGATAGCAAACGTGGGAACAGTGCTGATTCAAACCGACCAAAGACTCGCCTAAGTGAGCCGACATTCTTCACAGCAGCGGACGAAGTCTTAGAGCAATCGATCGAGCAGCTTAAATGTTCTTGAACAACAATACCTCTTCTTTTGAAGTATACCGTAGCTGCTGATTTCCGAGGAAATCAGCAGCTACGGTATACTTCAAAAGAAGAG
>UZAN01039729.1:82766-96524 GCA_900618425.1 Echinostoma caproni
TGTGAGCCAAGTCTCTGTAACAGCAATAATACCCCATTGACTAGATATAAAACGTAACTTCAACTATGGAAATTTGTTGAGGAGTTCTTGTGCAATAATGTAACAACAGTTTAGGTAGTATCGGTGTGGAAATCCTCTTAGTTAGGATGTAGTATCTTGGTCGACCTTTTAGCGGTTGGCTACCATTACGTTTTTGGCAGAAGAGCTCTTGTACTTTGGACGACGGTTTGCGGTTCGGTACCTGTTTGGAGTTATCTGTTGTATTAGTAGGATTCTCAGGTGTTTCGTGCCCGGGATTGGGTAAGGGTCTCACACGTAGTTCCGGTAGCCCTTCGTTCTTTCTTTCCCGCTAAAACTGAAAGACGGTGTTGGCAATGTCTGATGTGTCGAGGGTCACTTTCATTATCCTTGGATTGTTGCCTCGATGATTTGGTGAACAGGGAAGACGACTGATTGAGGTTATCAAAAGGCCGTTACACCCAGGTAGATTTTGATTGAATAGCCATTCTCTTCGGTCGTTCAGATAACTTTTAGGTTCTTCCGGATCGTTCAACTGCGGGACACCATGGATAAGGACGACCCTCCTATTATCTTCCACCCTTGTTCTCATAGGATCGGAGTGGTGCTGCATTTGGTCCATCGATGGCCTATCAGGCAAGACAAGAACTCTTTCTGAGAGTGTAACTATAAGGAAGAACGTCCTCCAAGTCTTTTTCATCTTTCATGGTCAACCCGGAGAAGTCTGGGTTCCACGGTATGTGGCAATGTCGGCTGGCGCATGAGTCTACGATGAACCTGATGAACATTTCAAAACTTGGTATTCGAAGGAGCATTTCAGAAAAAGGTAGCAGTCATTCCGTCCTGATGAATTTTCTCACACAAAACCTGCAACTTAAATTGGATCAACGAGAGGAAATAGCCTTTTACGTATTCCTATTCAATTCATTTTAGTGTCTTAAGGCCATTTACAAATGCCCTGCATGATTGTCTCACAAAATTAGAATATGAAACGTACGCAACAGTTCACTATCTAATTGTACGTGGACATTTTATTCAGGCAGAAAACCAGATGCGAAAGTTTGCCACAATATACTTGCTGATTCTTGCATGCTCTTGGTTTTAGGATTCAGGATTCGAACTCCGATGCCTCAAGTTAACATGAGCTCCGCTCTCGTCCAGTCGGAAGTCACCCTTCTCCGTTTTGGTCCTCTAGTGGTTCGCCATCACAAGCAGGGGGATTAAGAGTCCGTTTCGCATACATAAATAGCTTGACCTTATGAATTTGGGGTCAAACCATTCTTCTCTTTTCCCATTAGAGAATCTTCCTCGTATCTCATCTTTCTTCCAGTCTGTATCATCTCAACTCAAAGCATGCCTGCAAATTAATCATTTAGGACAGCCTAAAGCATAGGGCAGTTCGCCACTCGCAACAGTAAAAAAAGTCAAAGGCAATTAGCCTAACCAATGGTGGGTCCGGTGATGGAGTAAAACCACTACCAACACCACAAAGGAAATCCTGCTGCTAACCCCAGGATTGGTCACCTTTCTATTGATAAAATAACTGAATGTATTGTTACTGTCCTAAACTAAAGAAATTACTTCTGATTCTACTCAACGAAGGTTTGAATCTTTATAAAACTCATTAGGGTACAACCAAGACTATTCTATTGTCTCACTAAACATAACAGTAACCATTATTTCATTGAATAATCCCAACCATGGAAACGGTTGATCGAGTTATTCAGAATTATTAAGAAAATAGTCATGCATAATTGTTGTACTCCAGTGCATCTTATTCACTGCGTACATCAAACGTAGGTAATTCACGTGGCCTTATCCACAATGGATAGATGGCTTCATGTTAAGGTCGAACCAGCTGGCACCCATGTGCCGGGCAGACAGGCAGACAGGCGTGCGTGTTCACCCGAATGTGTGATATCTTGCTCGGATGAAATGGGTCCGTACTCAGTTTGGTCAATTTGCGTGTGCCGAACTACCATCTATTTACACGATTGGTCTAATAAAAGATCCCATGGCTGGCTGGAGGGAGGACACTTTTGCAAAAAGATATTCACAGTGGAAGGATTCGGGCTTATTCTTACGTTTGCTGCACCCCTACTGAACCTAGGTATAACTGTGCGTTGGGTTTCAACTAACAGCGTAAAGATGCTCACAGAACCTAGTCAACTTCAACCGTACTCCAAAGCATTTGCGCATGAAAGTGAACCTTTTGTCAGGGATAAAGAAGAGTGTGGGTAATGGAGGATTTGGTTATATTTCAAATGGGAATTCGTCGTCGTGGGTCCCAGTCCCCAGTCCGGTCGATGGGTTCGCACTGCTGATGAGACCCAACCAGGTCAAAACAGCTGTCCAGAGCTTCCACGCTTTTCAGTTCACGCTTCACTTGCTATATGCAAGACCAATTCCTATTTGAAATAAATAAGAATGTTTGTTGTTGATCTTTGTCTCTGAAAAGTTCCCGTCTCGATGTTCAGCACTGTGCTCGTGGAGCTCATGTTACCGTTGGTCACCACCACATCACGAAAGAAACTACAATATCTGAATGTGAAAGGGTAAATTCACGCATTTAGCGTACATCTAAGATTCTACATCTTAGATTGGAATCGAATGACTGTGTTACTGTTTGAAAAATATTCCTCAGACTCTCTTTAGGTGAATAAAGTCAATTTTTACAAGCACGTCATGGTTATTAATTTGCAATTTTAAATGACACTTTTCTCGTGAGTGTTGAAGTGTTTTATCAAAGATGAACTTGATTTATGCAATATACAGAAGTCCACTGCCATGTGAAGTGGCCTCAAGGTAACCACTTAAGGCAGTGTGGTATTCGCTTTGCATATGGTCACAAACTTCGCCAGGCAGTATAACAAATGTGCTGTAGAAGATGCATGAGGATGAACTCTCGTTCCAAAGTTATCCAGTGGATTCTCATCGGTGTGGAAACGTTTTATTCACGAATATTTGCCCTAATCAACCGAACGATGGTAGCCCTACAGTTAGTACGCGCAACTTGGGACTAAATTTAAGAAACCCATGTGCAAGCGAAGTAATGATTATGTCCTACTCCAAATATATATTTGGCAACCTCTCACAAAAAATACGGGAAAATCCCGCCACCTCACGAAATATCCGAAGTGCGTACATACTTTTTCAATGACCAACGAGAAGTGTATCGGGCTTTATACAATGCAACACATGTCACGTGTCTCAAGTTAGTCATTGACTGTTTACGTGAGTGATCACTAGCTACCAATCTAAAAAAGTTTTAACCTTTCAGATCGCAAGCACAAGTGGTACGGTGCCAGTTGGGGATGCTGCTCTGGCCTGTGTTCGGTATTGGTGAACACCACTGATAGTCAGGAGGCAGAACCCCATCTCAGTTAGTTCACTGTCAGAAAAGAAGCAACTTCAACTTGAACCTGGTGAAAAACATCGACCAAGCTCGGTTAAAACACGCCAGTAAATCTGGTTATATTCGAATAAATCAGATAACTTGGACAATGAATCGGACCACGTGAGCCACCCGATGCGATTCAAAGATTCGTTGATGCGACAAAAAAACAATCCCGCCGTGAACCGATGATCGATCTTAAGAACACCAGAGACGAACAGAAAACCCTCTGGGTGATAATTAGGAGACGCGCTGAAGAAGGGCTCATACAAGTGAACGGTTATGGGCAGAATCCTCTACTTCAACATAATCAGCGAAAATATCTCCTTAGGTGGTAATCAAGCTTTTTTAATCGATCACCAAACTTCACCGGTGGGTCAGATATAATAAATCCTATTCATCTACAGATATGGGTTTTACATTATCTAATGGGTGTTCCTCACAACGAAGACTATCCAACTGACCAACTTCAGAATAAAAAGAACCTCGCATATGAGAAGCAGAGAAAGAGGCAGAGAGGAAATAGAATAGCCCTCGACAATTCAATGGAAAGGCAGTTTGTGACCATTCTTCATTGTCTGCTCATCCCTTTTGTCAGTAGTGGAATAAACATCGATATTCGCAGTCAAGATCCCCAGAATTATGGCCGCACTGAAGGTGTGCGTTGTTGCATAAAATAAGTGTGCATAATGAGGAGAAATTGTTACGAGTCAAACCATGAAAGGAAATTCGCTATATGGGAAACGCGTGATAGGGTTTGATTGAAAGTGTAATCTAGTCTGTATCAAAGGGACGAATAAGTACACTGAATAGGGATATCTACGGAGGTGACTCGTCCTAGTGACCAGTCCCCATTTATCGGAATGAAATACAGAGAAGGTGGTTAACGACGGGCACAATACCTTGTGTTACGGCAGCTGAAGCACCGTAGATGATGAAAACAACATTTTGATGACTCAGGTTTTTGTGAGTGGCATTCCCTCATCTCTCTTTTAATCTGGCCTTTGTTTATCTGTACAATTCATTATTATTCCTGTAAGACAACGGTTTCGATTGTCGTTTGATCCTGCTCGGTTGAGCAATAACACTGCACTTGTTCGTTTACCACTGTACTGTCCGCCTACTGAGGATTACGGTCAAGTGTGTATAGGAAATTTATTGCATCATTGTACACTTTCAGATACCGTATTACAAGTGATTCCACTATTGATCGGTTTTCGTTGTGTTTTATTATTGTTGGACGTTTTGGTTAATCGTCGGTTTGCGATAAAGAAACGTACAAATTTCGGAATCACGAAGTTGTTCGGTTGAACGATACGCGTGTAACACAGTTCCGAAAAGGCGGCCTTAACACCTTGTGCGCCCATCACTACACTGCACTGCCTGATAAAGCATTGCATTTTCCGTGCACCTGTTGTTGAAAAGGTTGGAGAACCTCCGGAGACCAAAAATAGCTCTCCGCTTGCGACTTGCGACAGAGGAAAATCAAGAAAAGCCACACCTGCCACCAGACCTTCATTTACATTCCAGACATTCATTTTGAGATAATCGAGAATCAAAAATTCACTTGGATAACACAAATAAGGTGATCAGTTCTCAGACAAATATTGAATACGCTTGTTTTATAAGGGATGAGAACCTTGAAAATAAACGCTTATTCCCAGGAAATTTTCCGTGATCATTTGCTTTTTACTATTTACAGGATAGCTGTCAGTTAGAACCTGGTTCTTCATTCATAGCGCTTAAATCAGCCCTTTCTGAAACTGAATCACTTTTTGCCATAGCATTTCAGCTGTCTGAGAGAAGCACTGATCGACATTGGTCATCCATATAAGCGGGCATCAATCAGGGTTATTATCTGAACTATACATTTAAGGTGACAGACTAAGTAAAATTTTAAAATCAGATTACTGGACGAACGCGAACATACACCATAGGTGACGTCATCCTCAAGCAATTTTAATTTTATTTGTGCGGGTTCACTATGGCAAGGCAGTCTTCGGCAATAGACGTGGACCGACCAATACACCAAATGATACAAGTTTTCACCAGTGTCCATAAGCGAAGTTCAATAAGATGCATTATACACAGAGCAGGAATCATATGCTAAGAATAACCTTTAGATGAAGATATTGAATTAATAAAATAATCTTATTCAGTATTCCTATCCGCACTAGAATGAAGCAGCGAAATGGGAGCCATTCCCGCAATACGAGAATAAAACTTCACCCACCAATAAGGAGAGACGCTGGTACCGAGAGACCCAATGAAGTTGAACTTCAATACCATCAAACTGAAGAGTTTATTTACCAAATTCTTTGTGATTTGATACCCTCATTGACCTCTTCCAGGCTCATATGAAAATTCTTGTGCATTTGCGGTAACGTTTATGTTAGTTTGACGAAAACATATCCGCATGAACACGTCACTGAACAGCACTTACAATGGCTAAAGCACAGAGGAAAACAGTTCGCATCCAGTATAGTTCTCATTCACCTTGTAGAGACAGATCACGGATGTTATCTCAAATTAGCCTCCTTCATTATTCACCTGGTCCCACCTCACCCACGAGACATTACGGCTTTGGACAATACTAATAGTGGTGTACACGAGCGTATGTATGTATGTATGTATGTAGATAGACGGGTAGGTAGGTAGGTAGGTATATACATGTGCTTGAGTGTATGCATGAATGCATGTATGAATTCATTCTATCAGATATCCATACTTATAGATTTTTACACTACAGGCCCACTCAGCGATCTCCCCAGTGATGTACACGCACGTTCATACTGACTGTGGAATGCATACATTCTGCTTTAGATACGGATAAGCAATCCAAGTAAAGTGTTGTGACAATTCATTATCGACCATGATCTTGGCTCCCTCATAAACATAGGGACTTATTCACAGAGCACCTGTTGGATATTTGCCCTTGCGTCATTTGCTTGTTGCTGATGAGTATGCTGAAACGTTGTAAGGCAGAAATATGTATGGGGTAAGTATAATTGAATGTATCCTCAACAAGTTTCGAGACAATAGTTCATAGACATGTAGACGATATGCTATCACCATGATCGAACGCTATATATGCATGGCACTCAGGAAAGGATAAATTGAAAACTGAGTATCTCACTTGACTGACCATTGGTTATTGAGAAACCATCCATACTTGATCGGCCCATCACTAGACCGACAATTATGTTTAGCAAGATGTTTTGACTTCCCGCCAACGAAAATGTGTCACTTTTTCCGCCGTCATTAACTAAGAGTCGGTCGAACCGCTCAGATGTAACGATAATCAACTTCATTCAAGAGATCCAATGTGTTCATTCAACATATGATGAAAACTGGTTATATTACAAAACTGTTACGTCATCAAATTAGCAGAAAATACTTAGATCTTCAACAACGCAACACTTGTTCGAACAAAAACATTGTGTCACTCCAACTCACGCATTTCAAGTCATCTACAACACAAGAAACACAAAGTTGCTCAAATTTTCAGAGCCTCTAGACATTCATAACCTCAAACCTGATCTATGAAAATTGATTGTCTCTAAGCAGTCAAAACACAGGCTTAATTCGCTCCCAAGAGTTCAACAAGATACTGGAAATAAGCTAGTCATACGATTACGCAATGCCAAAACAAAAATGCTTTCACGCTATTTATTTCCTCATATGCGGAACCTGAAAAAAATCGTCTTCTTGCCAAAGTAGTATGCACCCTTTTCGATGTAGCGGGAAACTTAAATGTGGCGCCGTGTTGGTGACGTAGCACAATATGCCATTCACATACACACTAGAACCAGAACCATCCCCTCCCAGTTAATGGAACCTTTGCTTTTGATGACAAATTAACGGGCAATCTACATTTGACCTTTGACGCAACACATCAATACTTTTTTCAAATATCTTGTGTACCAATTACTTTAACCTGCGTCCTTACCCTAATGGTGTAAGTAATTCTGTCTTCTCATATCAATGTCTGACCTTTTGGCTATTGGATGATTTGATTCATAGTTCAGACTGTCCATGAAGTATGCAGAAAGTAATTATAGCCCTGCGAACTTAGTGCTTATACATAAAGCAACATTGTAGAAATACTAAAAAAAGTCAAATTTACTTTTTATTGGCAGCTTTAGTGCTCATTTTGCTAACCAAGTAAGTGATTCAGACCAGCTTGTCTGTATCCGGACAAACCGTAAAGCAGGAATCGGTGGCACAAAACAACAGATTTGACGTCCGAACACGGGGTTGTTATTCAAAGGAGAGGAAAACGCAAAACATGTCTAAACAGCACGGTTCATGAATAAAGAGACGCAGTGACCTTTCGCAGTTTAGATTGTTTTACCCAAAAGGCAGATTAGATTCAAACTGATCCGTACCTTTCGATAATAAACGTGGCACGTAGCCGACAGGAGTAGCTTAGGTCAGTGGTAAGGGTTTGAAGTCCCAACCCGAAGTTTCTTGGTTCGAGTCCTGACAAGGACACAAAAACTACGCACCGCTGACGAGTCCCAAACAGGACGAAACAGCTGTCCAGTGCTCTTTGTTGGTTATCACCAACATTTCTAAAGCGTGTAAATGCATGAAATTGTGAGGAATTAACGACCTCCCAAAAAGTGAACCCCGCGCCCAAGAACATCAAGAGTGCCTGGTGCCCCTTAACAAACGAATGGGCTAATCCAAGCTTGCTACTCTAAAAGATTAGCTAATTTCACCGAGGTAGCAGCAATTGTTTTCACGTATGACGTCGAAATAGTGAACGATTTTAAAACTTGCACTGGAATTCGAAAATCCAAAAATGTTTTATTATTCCAATAACTTTATTTAATCTACAACGTTCTGCGAAAGCTGAATAAATATCGTAACTCGTAGAGAATGGTGCTCTTTTCGTCAGAGATGTGACGAGCAATTCCGCTCACAATTGAAGGAGAAAATGTTCTAGAGTGCTCAAAACTCGAGCGTAGCTCGGGTGACCTGAACGTGCTACAGCATTTTCAGTGTTGTAAAGTGTGCAATGTTTCTAAACCGTTTTGAGGTGACTCATGATAGCTTGTTTTTGTGAACAGTGACTTAATCATCGTCGTCATTGTCATCATCATCAGCAGTAGCAGCATCAATATGCTCGAATTTTGCCATACGCGCACATATTCACACGAAATGGAACAGTTTTCCACGGTCACTACGCATTTGAGCTAAATGCGCCTCCCAGGCTACTAGACCTCTTTTCTTCTGAGCTGCATTTCAATCCCATACTTCCTTGCTATGCGTATTTGAGAAATGTTTATATTTATCGATTTAGTTCCCCTGTCAACAAGGCAATCACCCCTGTAGATCCAGGCTTGTGATATGGTCACACAATGGGCCTGGCCGTAAGGAAGCCTGCATAGAAATGGATCCACTTCGACAGGTACGCTAGCGAATCATTTTGTCTGTTCGGCACACGATTCATGTGAATCACCAGAATGAGAAAATGGTGAGGGAAATGACGAAAAAACAGTCATCTGAATAGGATATGCGTCAGGTTGTAATACTGTTCGACATGGAGAATTCTCAGTTGAAAAAGCTTCAGTTCACCATATTTGAGGAAAAACTATTCCATCCCATTTTACTAGCTTGCTAGCCAATTTTCTGAACACTCGGCAAATCTTGTAATGTATTCTGTTCGCGAAGCTTAACTCTCAATAGTTTCCTACCCGAACACATTGTAATCTGTAATGTTGACGTTAAGTAAACCTACACTGAAATTTCTGAAAGCTTCCACACTGACTGTAAAATAATATGACAGGAACCACAAGATCCAATAATCGGATCAAAAAGAGGAACGAACACGAGTGAAAAAATTGCACGGGATCGCGAAATGTAGCAATTTTCGGATATTTATCGTGACGGTCATTGCACACATTCCGTTTTGTTAATCTTTTGTGTGTGGGGGGGGGCGGTGGTTGTACAGCGCGTGACAAACAAATGTTCTGCATGTGACGCACGTGAGAGTAACCGAATGAGACAACAATGGCCACGACATGGCTAATTTCGCTCCTGAATAAATATAGATTTCAGAAGCTTGCAGACAGACAACTGTCACACCTGATTTGTCGCTAGTCACCTTCTACCCACACTACAGAAAATTGACGGTTGCCGAAATCTAGGCCGGCCGCATACGGTTAGTGGTCACGTGTCGTGAGAATGTGTACTCCTACGGGGCTGTGTTTGGGAACAGCAACAGGTTGCCAAGCAAATTGGTTGTAAAACGATGCGGACCGTCCAATCAGGGAGCGTGGCTAGTTCAATGGACGATCAGAGAAACTCACTGGTTGCAAAAGTGAATCTAAATTCAGGTATAAATGGACCACCAAAAGTGATTCGTAGTCATCTCTTAGTTTGGAAACGAACTTTGTTTGAACCGGTGAGTATGAAATATTGGTACATGAAATCGAGGTTGCACTCTCTTAGTGAATTCACCTCGGAAATCACATACAGCTTGATGATTTTATAGCAATTTTCGTGATGCACGGAATCTGAATTGAAAAACTAGAAAGCATCTATTGCACAGCTGTTCAAAGCTGATTGGGTCTCATCAGTTGAACCTAACTAAGGACCGACTCCAGTTCAAAGGACATGCTTGTCATGACAGAAACACTCGCAATGTGATTAATTAGCTGCCATCCATGGGATCACAAAAGCAGATCGTCATAACACTAAACCGATCCGGTGACGTGATATCATCGCAACGAATTATGGCGAATAATCACGAACAGAATTAGCACCAATTAGGCTGAGATGCATGACGTCATGTACTCTGGAATTAGCTTTCCCAAATATCTCGCAACTGTGATGGAAGTTACTTACTACTTACTTACTTACTTACTTCCTACTGACTGAAAACAGCTTCATTCTATTTTAATTTATTATGTTGGTAATAAGATGTTTAATGTGCACATAATGCGGTCTTGATCCAGCGGTAGCGAGCATCATCACATCGACCGGATTCTTGATTCTTCAGTTCAGTTTGCACAGGAGGAATATGGCTCTTGCCAATCGAGCGTCCAGTTCGTTGTGTTGTCGGCGGATGGAAATAGCTTCAAACAGTACAGATGATTTGGTACTTGTGACCCTTTCCATTTAGCCCTGTTACTAGAACGTTGTCTACTTGGGGGAATGCTGAATGGGCGGAAAATAAGCAAGGATGTCTCCTCGCCTCGTTGGTTAGGGACCGCAAGGTCCACAGCCGTTCCTATGCACAGAACACATGTGACAGGACAGCCAGTTTGAGAACAAATCCAACAATCAAGCACGAGTTTACACAATTTCACAAATTGCGGGCTACGGTGGATTTTATTTTTGGTGTTCTCACCCTAAATACTAACTTCGGGGAACGTTGCTAACCAAAATACGTCCAGCATCATCTTGAAGACGTTAACAGTGGCTCAGTTGACCACTTCTGCGAGTAACCTGTTCCACACAGGTATTACCCTGTGTTAGACGAAGTTGGCGCGTACTTCCAACTTGGTGTGATTTTGTTGAAGTTTAAAGCCATGACCTCTTGAGCACGAGGAATCGTGACCAAGTTATCTAGGCTGAGTACCGATAGGCCTCTTACCATTTTAACAGTCTCCATCAGATCTTCCCTTACTCGTCTACGCTCCAGCGAGAAGAGATTAAGATCTTTTAACCGCTACTCATAGCTTTTCCCCTTTTGCCCAGTCACCATTTGAGTAGCTAGGCTTTGCACCCTTTCTAAATATGTTACACCCCTTCTGTAATACGGTGCCCATGCCTGCACACAATACTTCATGTGTGGGCGAATAGTCGATTTATACAGCGGGACGAAAACCTCAGACCATCTGTATGTAACGGTGGCACACAACCTGAACAGCTGCCCCCTAGCCTGAGTACTGAGTTGTGGGTTTAAATTCGTAGGTCATAAGAGCCCCTAGATCCTTTATCTGTTGGACCTGTTGCATGGATGTTCCATTTAACGAGTACACCACCAGATATATCGCGGCGATTCAGGGAATCAACTTATTCATGTACCCGAGCAGTCTGGAACCGACCACAGTTCACTTTCTGGTAATTGAAATCGTCCAATTGTTAAACTCATCCCAGATGTAAACTATCCAAAGCTGTTTTTATAATTTCGATCGGTGTGTCTGACGACGATCGTTTTAAGCCTCAACTACAGTGAAACAGTAGCGTTTGTGGCGCATTATTGATTTAATCGAATACGATTAGATTTTAGTGAGTTTATTCATTTGCTGGAGCCATTCTGCTTTACCGAGAGGTGAGTATAAAGTGTGTGATTAATAGAAAACACGAAACACCCACATGGGATGCATACCACATCCAAGCCATTCCACACACACACACACACAGAGAGATTATTGTCTGGTTTACTAGGACATTCTGAAGAAAATGATGCAAACAGTGACCGTTTCACTAACATAGAAGTAAAAGTGTCAATAGTAAAAGTAACAATAGTAATAACTGTCTTGGAAAATTCGTATGTGCGCCTTGCATTCTCAACACATGTTGATGGCTTTTCAGTTATCACAGAAAAAAAGAAATGATGGTTGTAATTATCCAACTATCCCATAAAGCTGAGCAAACACCAAACAAGTTGTCTTTAAGAGCTTTCAATTCCCCAAAGCGTTTCATTTAACCAATCGGAACACAGCGTTCAAGTGACTGCAGGTTCTCGGATAACTGTTTCTCAGGGCACAAACAGGTGTGCATGGATGGTAATCAAGTGGGGATGAGGTGCTGAGTCTGCACCAGTTTACCAATCAAGTCATAGAATATGGTGATCAGTACACACACGGTCGGAACGTAAACAACGCTCTTTTTGCGATTGGCAATTATAGAACATTACCATTGGGAACTGCGCATTTTACAACCCGAGAATCCAAAATTCGCAGATTATATCCTTGAATAATGCTTCTAAGAACCTTATAATTCAGACAAATCACAAAATTATAGTGAGTGTTAACACCGGGCATTTTATTGATAGCGTTACGTTTGCTTCACTGTTCACCCCAATAGCCTATAGCCTATATTCTAATAGAAATCCTTACTCGCTCGCATCAAGAAAAGAAACCTGCGTTATTTGCCATGATCACCCCTCGCAAAGACCTGTTCAGATTGAATCGGGAAACGGAAGCGGAACCGGGCACCTGGTTTGCAGTCCATAATCGCACAATACCCGTTGAGCTGATCAGTCCACCGGGGATCCGGTACATCATTTCAAAACCTTTTGGAATCAATATCCCTTTTGAATTCGCGAGTTTTTTCACAACGCTTGAGTGAGAAAAACCCATAGTTGTACGAGATGGTACTTGATTTTAATTTGGGGATTAATACATACAGTCATTTTCCACAAGGCAGACAAAAATGATGCAGTATTGACTGTAGTGTGCCTGCCTACGTGTGACGTGTGACACTGACCTCGAAAAATTCCTTGTACACTTTAATTGCATTGAACATGCATTGTATACAATTCGATTGAAGTACGTGTGCTATTCGATTCGAAGTTGTTCCCTTTCGGGGTTTGGTATTGCGTGAATTCCAGGGCTCTTTTTCGAATACCATTCTCAATACTACATTTGGTGTGGCGGCCGGTCCACTGAACAATGAATTCTAGTTCACTAGAATCTCTAGATCTTAACTGCAGTGCACGCGATATCGAGGATTATTCTGAACGTTTTGAGATTTGGTGGTTGAGTCGTTCAAAGCCCGATGAGGAAAAGAAATCCGCTTTCTTTTGTAATGCTGCCGGTAAAAATACTTAAAAACTAATCAAAAACTTGTTTTATCCCTTGTTTCGTACCGTACGAGCAATTAAAATCCCTTCTTCTACAGCATATGAGGCCAACGAACTCGGAAGCCTCAGAGAGAGCAAAATTTCATTCAATGGTACGCAATCTGAATCAGGGCATCCGTGAATTTATCCTGAATTTGCTCACTCAAGCTGCAAATTGTGGTTTTGGAGACTTACTGGACATGAATTTAAGAGACCGACTGATCGCTGGCATTAACAACACTGTTTAACAAACTTCGAAAGCTATCCAGTCCGACATTCACAGATATGCAGTCCCATTGTGAACAATATCAGGACATTCGCGCCGCTACTTCATCCATGCCGTCGACCATCGAATCCACAGCCATGTTCAATTCACTCAAAACTAAAATGAAAAATTTAGCTTCTTTGACAAGAATTTCTATCCACCCACATTCCGACGATGAACTCCGGGAGTAAACATTATTCTCACCTAGACACAGAATATAAAAAGAATTGAAATGCCCTTTCATCCCCGAAACAGGATCGGCATCTACCCCCCCACCCC
>UZAN01039729.1:100893-115808 GCA_900618425.1 Echinostoma caproni
TTTCCGTTCTCGGACTTTACTGGGATCCAATATTACGTGATGGTCTTAGGCGTAATTCCGGCGGGCCAGATTTTCTATTATCCTTCCACGACTGCAATTCAAAGTTGGCCATTTCTGGCGTTCCGAGGGTCACCTTCATTATCCTCGGGCTGTTCCCGTAGTAGTCCGGTGAGCTGGGTAGACCTGAGTACAATTACTTAGTTCTCGAATGAAACTCCATTCCTTGCACTCGTTTTGTTGGCAAATGGATTCATCTGGATCGTCCAGTTGAGGGAATCCATAAGTTAGAATAACCCGGTTGTTCTCCGATTGCCGTGCGTTTGTTGGATTAGTGCGGTATTGTGTACGCTCCGTTCAGGGCATTGGGCGGTGGTGGCTAAGTGACCTGGGTGTCCCGGGTTCAAACCACTCCACCGCCGCCCGTCTTCTCTATATCTGTATTTCGTTAGGTGGCCTTTGTATGACCGCAGCCCCCTTCCTGAAAGTTGACTATACATTTGCCAATTAAATAAATAAAAAAGGAAGTGAAAAGACACTTTTTATCTAGAAATATTCTTGCTCTACACGAATCTTTCTTAAGAAGGTAACCAGAGAGAAGAACTTTTTCCAGGTCTTTCTCGTCTGCATATGTTACATGAGTGAATCCTGGCTCCCCAGTATGCGGCGACGACGGATAACGAAACGGCCGCACGGTTCCAACGGGTGAACGTCGATACCCATTTGGTTACATAAATCAGCCCAGTGATCAAGCTCATCTACTTCTTTCTCCCTCAATGCATTTGTTGTGGGCTCCGGCGCAAATAACTGTAATTTCGGGGTTGTGAATTGCTTTCTTTATCTTCGGCACTGAATTGTGCTCCTGAATAATCTGAGCTTTAGGCTTAATGATTTGTGCCGATTCTTGATCTCTGGTATTATCCTGTACTCACTTTGTCGTCGTGCTCGAGACTGGGTATTGGCCACACTGTAGTCAGGCTCTTTAGAAAACAACGCCTTCAGTTTCAGTTTAAACAACCATTAAGCATGCAATTTAGTGCGACGCTTTTGGTTGCCCGTTTGGGTGAACAATAGGAGGAAAACAACATGATTGAAAGTAGGATCGAAAAGAAAATTGAGAAGTTCTGTGGACTAATGCTGCAGCGAAATGGAGAGGATGCACGAACGCCACTGTTTACGCCACCCAGCCATATAACTCAGTGTCTCTAACCATCGGTTACGACAATCCCGAGGTCCCCAGTCAGGGAGCCTAACAGGAGCTAGGCAACCCAGACTCCTGGTTAGGGTTTTCATACCTTCATGACAGGTCTTAGCTTGAACACCTTTAACTTTCTTCCATCCCCTACCTGCCTCGGCGAATATCGCTCGCCGTGGCAACCTATTTGGTGACATGCATAACACATGCCCCAAACAACGTAATCTATGGAGGTCGACCACTTGCTCCAGTGGGCGATTGCACTTGCCTAAAATTTTGCGCCTTACCTCAGCATTGCTCGTCCGGCTGCCCCACCAGATTCGTGCAATACTGCGTAAACAGCGATGTTCAAACACCAACAGTATATTTTTATCCTGTTCCCGTGGTGGCCAAGTCTCTGCAACATAGAACAGGACTGGCCGAACTAGTGCAGCATACATTCGACCCTTCACAAACAACCGGATGTCGCGACGGCGCCACAGATGTCTCAAGTTGGAGAATGCCAACCGGGCCATCTGTATGCGAACTGACACTTCGTCTGTGAAGCGTCCACCGGGTGAGATGCAGCTACTAGATAACAAAACTTATTCACTTGCTCTATTACTTCCGCAGTTGGAGTGAAGCTGGGTGCTGGGCCCAGTCTTGTATTAGCATTTTACACTTTGCAGGTGCAAAACGCACATCGAATATGGATACGCTGGCATTCAAGTTATCCAGAAATGCTTGCAACTTACCAGGATCTTCACTTGACAGCACAATGTCGTCTGCATACTCTAGATCAGTCTGCCACCTGGGAGTAAATCGATGACACTATCCTCGCAGGAGGTTAGGGCTGTTTTCATAATCAAATCTATAACAAAGTTAAATCGAAAAGGAGAGAGGGCAAACCGGACGAACATCATTATCCGTGGTGAATGTGGGTGAAAACGTGCCATAAGCTCGGACTCGACTTCGGCTATGAGTATAGAGGGATCGCAATATTGAAATAAACTTCTCTGGCACGTTCAGTGTCAAAAATAGGTGTTTCAAGTTCTGTCTTTGCTCATTGTTCTAATTGGTCCACTCCATCATCCATTTTAACTTCATTCTCGAATCTCGTCTCTTATTGAGTGTGTCAGTTTGGTGAACGCAATAATTGCACTTCCCACATTTTTTCGTGTGTATTTAATCTATGAAAATCGGCTTCTGTTCTGAATAATGAGTGGAATTAAGTGGAAAAAAGTACGCACTGCTGACGAGTCCCAAACAGGACGAAACAGCTGTCCAGTGCTCTCTGTTGGTTATCACAAATATTTCCATCGCATTTAAGTGGAATAATATTCGTAATGAGGTTAAATCATCTTTTCGCCAGTTAACTGATGCACCCCAATTGTACAACACATTCCTGGAAAGCACATCGCAGATGGTCGGAGTATAGAACTCGCAGTCAACGTGATGATGGGCTGATCTTCAATATCACAACAATGGTTCCGGCATTTAGTGAAGTATCACGATCGACGTACGCCTGGTCTAAGTCAAGCACACAACTAGGAGGCCACTATAAGCCGCAGGCCTTAAGTTATCATGAATTACCAATGGATCCTCGTGGCTATGGGCTTGACCAGTCCACTGTTTATCGAAACAGATTGGATAAGAAAAAATTTATTTGTTTTGTATCGATTTACCGGAACTCAGTGCTTAAGCATTCCATTGTTTTCAGCCTGTTTGGGTCATCGAGGTATCATCGCACTTAGCATAATATAAAGCATCATTGAAGAGGGTAAACACCCGAGTGTGTTCTTCCCTCGACCGTTGATTGACATTCTACGCTCCTACTACATATACATTTTTGCTTATCTTCTTGTGTTTTTTTTCTTTTTCAGTTGGTGAAACTGAGCTTTCAAACCTGACAGTAAAATTGTCAACAAAAGTTTCAATCCGGGGTTCAAAGCATGGCACAGTTTATCGGAACACATATATCAGTGCCGAAATTCTCTACATCTTAAAAATAATTTAATTTAACTTATTTTCTCCTGAATTTCGTAGCGTTTGGCCACATTTTCTTTTGTACCACCAGGTCAATGACCCATCACTGTGATGTTCTTTGATTGTTGTAATTCACAGCCTTCATTGGGAGCGTTGCACCCATTACAGCCTCAATCCATGCAATCCCCGTGGACAATCAAGACCGATTACCTCATTCAATTGTACAGGAATTGTGGCAGACTGGCATGAAAAATTACTTTATTCATCATTTGTGAATACCCCAGTCATTCACTTGCGCACAGGGGCAACTATAAAACATTAGACCGGATAAGAATCGTTCAACATTTATGAATATCAGCTCCTGGCATTAGATACCCCTCCTGAGTCCCCTAGAACACTGATAGGCTCGAGACTATTGCCCAATCAAGCTTCCTTATGCCCAACTTGTCAGCATGTACAGTGATGGGAATGGATATAAATCAGTCTATCACACATCCTTGCACACACACACACACACACACACACACACACCATGAAAATCCCCGTGCATTCGATTCCAGTCCAAAATCAACAACTGGCGTGCAACGATCGATGAACTCGTCCAATATATGAATCATCAATTTTCATGTGTACCCGAACAACATTTTTTCCAAAAATACTAGACTAGAATACGGAACATGTAAAAATACCGACCCAAATAGTAAGATGGTCTCTGTGGTTGGGTAGTTGCATATCAATGCTGTGTTTAGTACGCCACCATAATCGATTATCTGACTATAGAAAAAATACAAAAATGTGAATGCTTTCCTACCGGGGATCCCGGATAATCCCGTCATGTGAGGCATCATTAAGACACTTACCTACCCGCCCTATTCAACACATTCAGGGATGCATTCATCCCAGTTCTTAGTATGAGAAATACAGAAAAACGCACACGTTTCAGGTAATGAGTGAGTGGGCGAGTGAGTGAGTGATGTCACAGCGAAAAGTTTATTTTAAAACAGACACAAATGGTTGAACCAGAATTTTGGAGTTGGGTACAGATAATGCATCCTATTAACAAGACAGTGCAACACTAGGGCAGCGTGAACAGCACAAGACAGATAGAGGGAGAGAAAGTAACCTTTGACAACAGAGCGAGAAGGCGAAAAACATTCCTTTTCAATATATCGCGGGGGTGTTTGCATTCATAGGTGGTTTACTCAATAGATTACTAAATGACCAAAGATACGCTTGCGTGAGTGGTGTGTGTGTAAACTGTTCTGGTGACAGGATGGCAAGAGAACGTAAGAAACGGAGATGGAAAACAGTAAAAAATATTCGTGTTAACAGCACACGATAAGAAATATTTTGGACGCGATTGAATAAAACAAGTTTGAAAGTGTGAAAACGATAATAAATGCGGAAGGGTAGAAAATGAGAGAGATAACTACAGGGCTATATGAAAATCACTTTTACGGCCATGGTAGCTCCATCTTTTTAACTAGGCTACTTGACTTTAAAAACGTAGACAGCGCATTTGAGAGTCGCATCAAAGACCAATCCATGAATTGTTGACCAGATTGAAGACGGCTGAAGCAAGCCGTTCCCGAGAATAATTTCAAAAGAAAAGACCATATTGCAATACTGCACGACTGACGTCCAGGACGATTTCGCTGCATCTCAACACGGTGCATACTGCAGAACATACGATGTCTATACAGGGGTTTAGCATAGCATCAAAGTAAAGCAAAATACATTAAAAAATAAAACATCAAACATCAAAGGGAGAGGGGTAAGAGGACCATGTCACCAGGGTGGGGACAGACTAACATAATGTTCTTTTTGTCGACACAAGGGGGAGAGGCCTCCATCGATCAACGGCAATCGCTTCAACAAACCTTAGCAGTCTTTCAACTCGTGACTTGTAGACAGTCCGAAACGTTGTGCTTCGGTCGAAGATTGAAGATTGAAGGTAAATTACCTCATCGGTTGCAATCATCTGTTTTGTAAGCTCATGTTATATCGGTCATACAACGAAGGGATGGTCCGAGAAAATATCTGAACAGTGCCCAACAGCTCATTAACAAGAACAGTGAGAAATTCAAAGAGCTCAGTTGCAGATTTAGTCATCAGTGGACAGAGAATGCCCCAGAGACAGTACTTGCAAGTTTGTTTCCAAGCCCCTCAGAATCCCACAAATGCATAACCCATAGCACTTTATACCATGAAGCTGTAGTCGCGCAAGAAACGTAATTTGTGCCGTTTGCGATTCAAATTGTCCGAATATCATTTCAAAATGTCCGGCTATCATTTCAAGATATCCAGGTATCATTTGAAGTTTACCGCGAATAATTTCAAACTGTCTCAGCATCATCTCAAGCTAACTTCTTGAGCTTATCAGCGCTGGCAAGCCTTTATACTGGTCAAGGTTACTAGCCACGTCTGGAGGACGATGCTGCACAGATTCCTCAACCTCCCGTTGAAAACGGGTGAGACCATTGTGAAACGTGCCTCCGTCAAAGCACACGCAATCCCCGTGATATCTTGGTGATTTGCCTTGCGCCTACGCGTGTGCGTCTGTCGGTGTGTTCGTCGTTCAAGCCAACTGTAATTTAAATAACATAACGATATCTGTCGAAATATACCATAAGTTGTATGGTAGTTGAGGACTCTTATAGGAAATTAATAATTCTGAGCACGAAAGCCAGATCTGATAATTTCATTGTCAAATAAAGCTAGCCGAAACCGGATGGTGTGCAAACATTATGGGGACACTCCAATTTATTGAGTCCGTTTCATGATGGGAACATTGACAGAGAGTGCAATACGTTGCTCACATAAGCTGAAAGCCACCACTTGGTTTCATAGGAAATCAAACTGCAATAGTTTGATAATAACTCTCAGATTTGGTGTCATGTGACTCACGAGCCATTTTCACGGTTTCCGATTGGCCGCTGTAATGTTTCAACCAAACAAATGGTGAACGAGCTTTGATCTGAAAATAGAATCAACAATAGAAGGCCTTTTGTATCTTAGAAGTTGCGATGCTCAAGAGAGTGGTTCGAATTTTGTGAATTGAAACTGTTGAAAGCAAGGCAAAGCGTGTGCCAATAAAACTGCTCGGCTGGTAGAAAAATGAACATTTTATGATCAACGCGGTTGGTCCTCCAACATGCATTTCAGCTCACGAGAACAAGGTGTTGTCGTCACTGAGAGGCGACCGAAACAACCGCATCTCAGTGTTGGTTCGCTGAAAATTGGTAGGTGCAGAGCGTAACAGCTATCATGTTTGCATGTATGAAAGCTAACCAAGACGCGTCCAGCATCGCAAGAGTTAAAGACCAACGTTGGTCACCAACGCCTTGTGTTTTGTGTTTTCGTTCGTCGTGGCTAAGACAAGCTAATATCCTCAATAATCATGAGCACGACGACCAAGTTTTTTAGTCAGATCCGTTCCATTCATAGATCTCATGTGATGGGGTAAGTGAATTTTCAAAAAGCAATACTTTAACACCTGACTGTTGCAGCTCACAAGAACAGAGTAGTTTCCCTTTTCGCAGCGAACATCGGTGTGAAAATAGATCTACCCTGTTTGGTCACCGGACGTCCAATGCAATCCTTTCTCCAAAGAAATTTCAGGACAGTTTATAACAAACGCAATTAAAAGTACTGATCTGATGTGAACTCTAGACGAGTTTTGGACGAACAGCTGTTGCATTTCAGTGGGACGAAGAGCGATTTCTATTATCAACTTGTTTTCTTTATTCGATATCAAGTGGTGTATGGTTTTATTGATCTGTGGTGTTTTTCATGCATAAGGTGGATTTTTCCTGAATGCACACTGAAATCTTCGCAGAACTGTTAACACCCCAGTCTTTGTACACCAATAAGCAATTGGATCTACTATTTGCAATGCATTTACATCACTAATCAAACTTGCAGTGCTATGGCCAGAAATGAACAACATACTAGATGTTGCATTTACAGAAACACGTATATGAGTTCCAAAGAGATTATGATTATAAAAAATGATAAAAGGTCTACTGCACGCCGCGCACGAAAAGCCCACCACGCTCTCATACATTGTATAGCATACAGCATGCACCCGAACATATCTAAGCAAACCACTCACCATTGCAGCACACGAAGGCATACAAGAAACAAACATCGCACATAGAAAGTGACACGATGCTCCCTTTGCTGACCAGGGCTGAATGTGCCACAACTGCCGGTCTCTAATATGAGTGCGAAAGTGCGACTTCACAATGGTACTTTTAGTTTCATATTCTTACCTTCCCTCCCTGTGTAAACCTTTTTGACTTAACTCTAAACAGTATCACCTGAAGTAAACCCCTGGTAATGTTGCTCGCTGGGGCAGCTGTCCGAATCTAGAGAAGGTAAACGAATCATCATAACCCACGAAAAAAAATATTCACGTCGTAGCACCAGAGGAAGTCCCAAATCCTACTGGTGTATGAATCTGGACGCACGTTAGGCGAAAGCCTGTTTTCGTCCTAGAAACCTGACTTGACTTGACAATATGTAATCAGTGTGCTTTTTTGCTGCTTTATGAAATCAAAGCATGGATAGATATCTGAAATTAAATGCCCCTCGTGTATAAGCCGATTGGCATGTGACTTCCCTTTTAGGGTGGGAAGGAGGACGGATAGAATGAACATATGAATTAACAGTTTGTTAGTATTATTAGTATTATTATTATTAGTACTGTTGAGGGGAACATACGTTTGGAAAGCAAAAAACTGAAACATTCGAATGAGAGAGAGAGAGATTACGTGCAAGAGCCAACAACTATCACTGATCACCTATTTTATCCTTGTGGGACTCCGTCAGTTCTATGTGCTTTCTATATCTCTGCTGAGACTCACGCCGGGAACGCTCGCAATGAAAGTGGAAACGGTACCCACGTGGTGGGCGATTAATGACTCATATCATCAGGATGAAGCTTGATAAATCAGTTTTGTTTCCAAAAATCTGAGCTTAATGGTATGGGGCGTTTTATTTCTTAAAATGAAATGCAAGATTTTATTTACAGCAAGTTGATCAGATTCGATTTTGATACAAAATAAACTAAGTAGAATACCTCATCCAGAATAATTTACACCTATAACTTCGTGCCAAGACAGGGCAGATATACACCATTTGGTTACTCAAATGCTAGGCCTTATACGGACTCTATAAATTGGAGTTGCATGAGCCATATGCAGAATGTCCCTAATCTCCAGATATCGCGTGACCTAATGCTTCGATACGGCGTTGAGAATCGAGCGATAAGGGTAGTAGATATGGCGGTTCGCGTTCATTTTTCATATCCGAATAGCTAGTTCTTTGTGGTAATTCAAATCTTTCAGAAAACTACTGAACCGATCAGCAATCGGTGCACATCGATCATTCGTGATCTGCATCAATGAAGTCATTTGCGATATTCTCCCGTCCGAGTTGCATATGAGTCGACAAATTAACCTAGTAAAAAGCAATGTTTTCAGTGATGAACGAAGTTGAGAAAGTAATTCGCATGTTCAACCTACTTTTTGGCCGAGCACATGCATCCCTGAAGTTGGTATTCTGTTGCATTGAAAATATATTAAGTAAACGAGATGACTTGTTATCAAATCGATCCGAATGCCACGTTTCTGACATTGATATGAAATCCCGCCTATTACGCTATCTCGAGTTCGTGTTCTGGATTGGACGTTGTAACTTAATCCGGATCCCTAATCCCAGCTTCCACGTTATGCGGACTGAGAGCAACGGGATGTGTTTGATAAAAAATATGGTGGTGTGCTTTTTGGGGTCAAAAGGGATTTCGTCGGTGATTAACGGTTATAATAAAGTAACATAAATATATCTGAATAAAGCAAATAACACAATATGAGCAGAACTGACATTGAGCATCATTTTCGCCTGCTATCATTCCCTTTTTCTGATTCTTTCTAATCAGTATCCACTCCGCCCACGTTCACCCATACCCTGAACTCATATAATCATGTAGATGGCCATATATGGTTTTCTTCTTGTAACATCCGACCTATTTAATGCCCGTAGACAGCTGATTGAGAACACGTGAAATTGATGACCAATATCAATTCTGCTCATATTGTGTTACTTGTTTTATTCAAATGGATCAAAGGAAAAGGATTTTTCCGGTAAAGATATTCAAACAAACGTTTGGAAATACCTGATATCAAAATCTTACGTTGGATTAATAACTCTACAATGCCAGGAATCTCGAATTTCAGATGACTAGGGAATGTTTACAGTGGACAATTTTATTTCAACGTTCAACTGACATGAGTCATTGAAAAATAAGAGAACCATGATTCAACTGTCTCATTCAGTTTAGGGTGTTACATATAGTGTAAATTTAATCTGCCCAATGTGAATCGAACTCAGATCACGTGTCAATGGAATTTAGCGTAAAATTTTGACATTACTGCTCGTTAAGTTGACGGGAAAAAAACCAATGAGAAGATCACACAGTGGTTTGGGATTTTACTAGTTGTGATTGCAAACAATTGTCTCAAATACATGGCTCAAGTGTGATTCTAAAATAGAATTTTCAACCACTGACAATAAACACTTGGTTCTAAGATCAAGTAGTTAAGAGCAGAACGTCAAACAGAAATTTTGTATTTTTGGTACATGCTACTGATTTAAATTATACATTCAGATTATTTATAGCAGCTATTGATCATTTTTATTGCTTCCGGTTAAAATACAAACCAATTGCCAGGTTAATATCAATATAGAATGTGACTGGGTAAACGCCAGACACATAACGAAGTCCCTTGTCTTTTCTGTGAGTTTTCCTGACAATCGGCCAAACATAACTGAAACATTGGATTCCAAAAGCTTACAGTAGAACAAATGACTTGTTTTATTTCTAACTTCTAACAAGATTACGTCATCGGGATTCCGACGGCAGAGAACTGCACGCATCGATCACACACCTGTTTTATGAAAGCTATTCACACATGTATACCGCTAACTCACATCGACATGTCACACGACGAAGCACATGCTGCGGCCTTCGCAGGAGGTCCCATAACAGGAGAGCAGTACTTATGGGAGTAATGATACGAGACTGTCAGCGCCCACCTACTGTCTTTTCGGCAGGTACAGATAAGCCTAAGATCATTTTCCTCCAAATCTTTGTGAGTCAGTTCCATGATTGTTAATCTGTTATGCTATAAAAAATAAACAACATTTAGATGTTTTCGTTCGGAGGCTCAACTACAAGCTACCGGGCGCTTCCCAAGGTAGCGGAGCAAGGAGAGGTTGATTTACGGATAACTGCTTTGCATTCGCGGGAAAGCAGTGGCAGTGTCCGAGAGAATGGTAGATTCGTAGAGTAGGGTGTTGGTTTGTTATAAAATACCAGGGAGGAATGAAGTTGGAATCGTATAATGACAAATGTAACTCAACATGTATTGAGCCGCTATTGGGCACCCCGGCTAGGCGTACCTTAACAGAAAGACGTATGAATCAGCGGTTCTCAGTGGTTTCGTAGTGTGGAACTGGCCAAGGCGCTATAGACAACGGTCTTCAACGTTTGCAGTTTCAACGAATCTCATATTCAGTAATAAGGCAATTTAGTACGCTTTATATACTTCGATCTCGCCCAGATTTCCTTTCACCTTCGCCTCTCAGAAGACCCATAAACAGCAACAAAGGACCTGGTCAGTGTTTTTACAGTCCTTATCTATAGAGTGGAAGAGGGTCTTCAAGACGAAAGACTTAAAGGTTCGTGCCATGATGCCATCAAATATTATCTTCATCTACAACTGAAGAACCTTTAATGGAATATCCCTAAGACACACTTCGATAATTGCTGCGACCTTCAGTGCTGGGATTGACGAACCAAGATCTTCAGAATTGCACCTCGAAGGCCCTCGCAATCTTGACACTTGACGGTCGGACAAAAACAACTCTGTGTGGATAACGATCACTTCCCCGTGTCCATCGGTTTCCTGAATCCCAAATATCACGCTCCGTCATCTGACGATCCTTTATGTGCAAGCCTGTCTTGTCTCCAATATGATCAAATTGTCGTTGAAGAGAGTATATATATATATATATATATATTCTATTGCTGTTAGTTTATTAACCAAACACTGACAAACCCGATCGCATTCAGCCACCACCTGACGTCTTGGATGTTACAGCTGACGAACACTTCTCACGCACACGTGAAATCAATTTTCAGTAGTACAGTCAGCAGCAATAATAGCAACAACCGGAATAGGCATTGTGCTTGTGATTGTTATCTTTGTTCTTCGTATATGAATTGTGCAGTACACGGTGATTTTTTCTAGGCAATGTTTTGACCGCACACTACGCGATTAGATCAATTGTAGCCGGGCATATCGCTGGCGGCCTATGAAATATCAGTACTGAAATCCTAAGAGTGTGCACCCCGTGTTGTGTGGGGTTGATCAGATCAAACGAAACTCGCGAATCGGTGAGATTGGTGTACAGATAGCTGACCTAACAGTCCCATCCACGATGGACCGCACTTATTCATAAACCACCTGTCTGCACGCACATTAAAATTGAGTACTTCTTTGATGTAGAAAGAAGACAAATGTTACGAGATGTTAGCATTTCGTTTAATCTTCTCAATCGCTGACTTAAAGAAAACAAGCATATATAGCACATGGGGTTGTCCGATTATGGTGAATGAACGCGTACAAGTACTCAACGATCACTAAACATAGAAGTGGAAGAGCAAATCCACGGTAAGTGGATTGGTCGAGTGATGTAATCGAATGAGCAGCGCTTCACTAATTGCCAATAGTTTTGCATTGCGATTACGTAAAAGTAGTTTGAAAGACCGATTGGAGTCAACTGTGTCTTGTTGTCACGAGATGTTTTGCAACAGATGATCCTAGATCTCTTGTAATCACTTGGCCATCGATTATCGGTTGCGTCATCGATTTTGTCAACTACCTGAGATATTTTCGGTTATCGAGAGAGAGAGAGCTGGCATGTGTCACCGCAACTGCATGTAAACTGGTATAGTGTGTGAGACGGAACCGGTTTGTCAGCCATGTTTACGTATACCCAGATCACTTCCACAAGTAGAGGCAACGAGTTTGAGTTGAGCAGCTGGTGATGTACAGTTCAGAGCTAACCTCAACTTATGGTGCACAGCATTGTAAATGCGATCAACTTTGGACACAAGCTTTAAGTAGGTGACATTTTTGCTAACATTTGGGATTAGGTTGCCTTTTGGGAATGGTCTACTGTAAATGTCTATAGACCTTTCCGGGTAATCATTTTTTCCTCAGGAAATCTTTTTCTTCCATTAGTCTGCCTGCAGAACAAATGTTTCTCGCCCGATGAAATAGGGTTCTCACAATCCCACGTATGTAAGCCATAGGGGAAAAGCTGGAAAAGTGCAGGTGTTGGTCATTCCATTTCGCTTTTCGGTAAACTGAGCGTTGTAATGTCCCATTTATTCGCCTCGTAACTTCTATGCCTAGGACCGCTAGAGCGTTGTAGGTTTGTACTTCATAAGATACAGAGGGGTCCGGATGGACTGAATTAAAATGCTGAAAAGTCTTTGAAAGTATTTACTATATGTAAGAATAGAAATATCGTCAAAATAACGTTTGTACAGGACAAATGTTTGCAATCGATCAACTTCCCCATCCGCGTCGCTGATTGTATGACCCCTTTTTCTGTTTTATTTACATTCGAAACCGGATGACATACGTTCAGTCACCCTTAACAGAAAAGTTTGTCGAACAGTAACGTTCAGATCCTGTTTTCCTTCGAGCTCAGAATCAACAAGTTGTGTTTTCTGTAAATTTGACCACAGTTTCATTGTGCGCTTATCTTAAGAATTATTGGACTTGCTCTTTTACTGTACACGATGCCTATCATCGAACGAAACATTATGAAATCACCTTACATGTTTTAAAATGTTTCTCATACGAAGCGTTTGAAGTAAAACTGTTGGTACAAGCTCTTCTGTTTTCTTCCAGATGGATCTCTAAGCGGAACGCAACTGTTTACCTGATCATCAATCAATGAACCTGTAGATTCCCCTCATGTGTGTGTACTTTGAGCTCCAATCTCGTTCAGTGAAAGAACAATCAATCTTCAGGCCAGATATAACCGCAAACTCGCCCTCTTCTCAAAAGACTTCCAGAAAGCGCAAAAATCAAATGATCTGAGACAGCCTAACCATTTCAAAGACTAATCCCTCTCAGTCTGTTACAGAATCACACGAAACGTATGTTTCAGTACTTCTACCATGCCAACAATGAGTCCAGCAAGACCCACGGATCATCGACTTTGCTTGATTTCAGTTGTCACAAATGAACCTCAACATCGAGTTGTTAAATATCATCCTCAGTAGCAATATTCTATCCACTTTTATGAATGGCCTAACTAGCCTCATCACTCCCGTAGGCTCAGTCCACAACAGAAATTGGTGAGTGCGTTTGCCTTAACATCCGGTTGTTTTGCTCCGTTGTTGATTACCATGTGGTTGTGCGCGAGGATCACAATTCCGGTGGTTTCACACGCTTGAGTGACATTTGAATGGGATGATCAGTCCGAACGATCTTCTGTTTCCTGGATCGATCCGGGTAAGCACACACACACACACAAAGAAAACACGTTCCATTCTCCACTTTTGGGACTGATCGAGGAAGTAACGGAATTACTGCCGAAAAAAGTGGAGCTACGTGAGCGAGTGTATGTTTGCACCGACCCAAGCACTTAATGAGTCGGCTCGGGGGTGACAACTTTTTAAGTAATTCTGACAAATAGTTTTCGCCCGCCAACGCAAATGTATCACTTTCGTGGGAACGAAGAACAGAAGTGAACAGGGCAGCTTCTATGAAAAAATGCACTTTTCTCGCTTGGCGCAAAGTTCCGTATACACCATTTCATTTTCGTATCCCTCTGAAAATTGAGTATTTTTCAAAACGTGCGAGTTGAATCGATTGACTGTTCTGTCACGATAACTAAGGTGTAGTGTTGAAAAAAACGTTTTGAGCAAAATCTCTCTTAAACCTTTCTCTTTGTTGTGTCCATCTAAATAATTTGTACATAGCTACTTCCATCTGTTTTACAAGATAACCATGATAATGGTGCAACTGATTTCTTCCACGGTCAGTTCCCATCCGAGAAAGGTTACCCTCGTTTGTGAGGAACTGTAATGCTTGGCAACCGCGCCAGTAATATTTCGTCGTAAGTGCTTGTATCTCACTGGAACTTTTTGGTTGATGGCATTTAGTTTTCTTTGCTTTACAGGTTTAACTTCAACCCCGACCCACGGAAGACCTGTCGGCCAGTGTTTCCTCACCAAACCGTGTCCGGCATTCCTAACGCCGTGCCCCCGCCGTCGTCGGTCGCCTGGAAAAAGTTGGGGGACATAGCGTGCATCCTCGTTCACTCCGCTGCACTGCAATAACCCGGAGTACGTTCGCATTACAGAACTTCCATATATTTCAATGTCANTGGATTCGAGCGGAGAAACTAACTACAGTAGTCACCCCCATCATCTTATGTATGCTAAGTATCTTGTGAAGTGTGTGTGTGTGTGTTTTCAATGTCAGAAATACGTAAGCAGTCGCATTTGATTCAAAGGAATCGGTTTTATTCGAGAGAAACTCAATCTCACTAGAATTTACTCATTGGGTTATTGTGGGTTTAGACTGACTCCACTCATACAAAGAATCACGCTCACACTTACGTCTGGGCATGGTGACCGACTTATCGATCCATCTTGACGTGATTCGCT
>UZAN01039730.1:0-11972 GCA_900618425.1 Echinostoma caproni
GCTGACCCCATTCGTTTAACAAAAACTATTCAACGGAGGGTAGAATCAGATAAAGAATCAGTCCCAAATTAACTTGACCGGTTGCGTTAGAAACTTTGGTGCACACAGAATCGGAAAACGTACCTTGATTCAGATCGATTTACTGAAGACTAAGAGTCTGTCTGTGTGCCGCGTCGTGGAATGTAACGATCATTGTAAATACTGCAGATCTTCTATGACGAATTTGTCGTGTGAGTGAAGCGTGAGCTGAAAAGCTGGGATCTGGTTGGGTCTCGTCAACAGTGCAAATCCATCGACCCAACTGGGGATCGAACCCGGGTCCTCACAGGCAGAACACAAGCATACTACCCAATCGGCCAACGGGCAGCTGATCAGGCGGTTTCTCATTTGGAATAAACGTGACATAAGACAATCCATCTATTCGAGCGTGTTGCGATTATCGGTCCTCGTTCATCTCAGTATTGGTTTCAGGGTTATGACTCGGATGAAAACTTTTACAATCCGATTATGTGTTGTATGACAGTAGTGCAGGAATGATTTTGTTTCGATGATCAATTTGACGTGCAAAGGAGGCGTCAACTGAAAAGCTGGGAAGCGCTGAGCATCCTTTTCGACCAAAAGTCGCAACAGGNTGTTGGCCGATTGGGTAGTATGCTTGTGTTCTGCCTGTGAGGACCCGGGTTCGATCCCCAGTTGGGTTAATGGATTTGCACTGTTGATGAGACCCAACCAGATCGAAACAGCTCTCTAGTGCTTCCCAGCTATTCAGCCCACGCCTCATCTGTCCGACGAATTCGTCATAGAAACAAATCAAATCTTCCATTATTGTCATAAAACAAATAATCGGATTGTTTAAGGTTCTAGAGACTGAGGAGAATAAAACAGATTTTACCATCTTGCATTTTTTGTCTTCACTATGAATTGACGAATATTTTATCCATGCAGGGCAACAGAATGCAACGGCCTTGGTGCAAATTATAGTGTGTAACATGTTTCGGTCAAGCAAACCGAATGCGCATTTATTATTTGAGCGCAAAAGGTGAATTAGAGATGAATGCAGCGTGAAGTGCATTTGAGGACGTTTCCCAGGTCATCAACTAAGCGGACCAAGTGGCATAAAGATATATATATATATATATATATATATAGCCACAAATGATGGCGGATGAATGAACAGTCTTGCATTTAAATATGAAAAAATAATTTTGCCAAAAAACCGCGTGACGAAGGACGATTTCTCGGGTGCATACATTTCTAGCCTATATCTATTTTTAAACTCGTCTGCCTTCATTACGTTTCTTGTAAGGCATAATAATTAAGTCAGTTCGTCAAACAGACTCCTTACAACTTTCGGTGACATTCTTTGGGAGCGAGGTCCAGGTATTTGAACGTACGAAAATCGTCAGTGAACCAAGCGGTTGCATGGGTCGGATAGCAGAATAAAATTTGACAAAACAAATAATGGAATTAGGGGGAGAGAGCAAAATAATGAAAAACACTAAACGGGGGGGGGGCAATTAATTGATCACTTATTACCTAAAACCCAGTTTTCATGAGATATTCCTTCTGTTGAAAAAGCGACAATTGGTTGAATAGTATCCGCTAGCGTCTTGATAGGAAATATGCTCAAGTATAGCCTAATGTGTGGGAACTGTCGAAAAGCCTGTGCGCACGACACCTTGCTTGCTGTAGCTCTATTGGTTTAACAGTCGTGTATATTTTACTGGGTTAGAATACAGGGTTTCATCCAGGAGTGACAGATGAATGAGCTCCTTTTTCGGCACTTCAGTTACTAGTCCAAATGTGTCTGTTTATAAGTTCAATATTCACGACTGAGTTAAATAAAGAATCCAATGTTTGCAAGTGTCAGGTTGTGAGGAATATGATGAGTTCAACCTGTTGATAACGAGTGCATTTCTTACTTGAATAGCCAGGCTGTAAACCAATCTCAAGGTTACTGATGCACCAATTCAATAACCCTCGCAATACACAAGTTCGCCGATGAGTGTTCAAGAGAGCCAACATTGCTTCAGCAGTTGATGACAAACGGGGTCCGCTTGGATTTGACTCCACCTATCGTGCGAACAGATCTGAGTGATTAAGACCTAAAGAATGAACGGTCGGTTTTGGATGAACTATGTACCACCGTTTTTCTGTAATTAACAACCCAGATGACATTTTAGAACACATTGGTCTAGGTAGTTAGTCGTAATAAGGATGAGTGTTTGTGCGTATAATGAATACATTTCAACCAGTAGCCTGTCTTTTAGCTGAACCGATGACAAATGGCTGCAAATGCATATCAATGTGCAGACAAGGAAACTCCTAATAAGCATTTGTCAGATATTGTGGCATTTAGAATGATGTGTAAACTGACTGTTATTTCTAATCTCAATGTGGATTTTGCTTTCTCTGACAATAGTTTCTTTTATTGTGATCAATCGGACAAAGTGAATCTGAATGTGTTTTATCAGTCATGTTGCTATTTTTCAGGGGTGCCGAGAACACGTTTGCAGCATCCTCTTCACAGAGCACTCGACTGAATTTTCGCTTCTCTGCAGAGGTTTGTAAACAATACGGTTGCATACTGTTCCAATCCCGTCTTGGTTCGGTTAATGCAACGCCCATGTGCCTTGTAGGTGCCATCAGGGTTACAGTTCAACAGATAAGGAATTATTTGTGGAACAAATTTCCACTGTAAATCGCCCTTTCTTCTGAGTGCTGTTAAAGTAAGTTGAAAAACCGATGACATTACCTGTCAGGCAACTGATGGTACCATCCATAGCAAGACAATAAAGGGCCTACTCTCTGACGCTAATCTATTTTTGTTTTCAGCCTAGTCATAAGCGAATACGAATTAGGAGAGGTTAAACGAGTCCCATTTTGCAATGAAGATCAATAGTGTTAGGTTGCAGTGCACGGCATCCTTATACCAATAAAATGAATTGTGGAGAACTTCGATGAAACAGATATACCAAACTAATGGCGTACTGTCGAATCGTGTAGATGCACTTCAACGACTTGGATGATAGAAAAACACGGAGCACACAGATATGTTTTGCAACGAAACATCAGGCGAATCCGGGCTGACGACAAATTTAAAATTATTGCGCCAACCGTGAATCCATAAATGTGTTCTCGCAGTTTTAATTAACTCCTTTGATCATTTACCTGTCGTATAATTTGGCGAATTGGGAGCACTTTCTGACCTGGTTTGCAATATGTCACTCGCAAATCAAAATTATATCTCCTCCCCCCCCCCTGTTGCGTTCAGTATCTCAAATTTAAGTTATTAAATTATCGATTAAACATTATTGTACGTTTTAAGTGATTACGACTGCGGAAACGGAATCTATTCATTGTTTCTGTTACCAACTACAGTCAAATGAGGGGATCTAAAACGCTTATGAATCGACTTTTGATGCGGACTGAACTAACTTCCGTCAATGACCCGGTTGTTTTGATAATCCAGTTGGAGGGTGTTCTAATAGCTTAGAGCTAATGAGCGGGAGATTACATGGATTTCTAACTCAATAACACGATCACCAATAACTTGTTCTGTTATTAAATAACGACCTCGGACGACTCTTTATAAGAATTCACTTCACAATTTTACCTTTTTAATTCGCTAAACAATTTTAATCAGACTCAGTGCATGATGCACGTTATTCGTAATGTTTACCTTTATCAGAAAATTGTTGTTGATAAGTCCGCTATCGATGTTTAACTGACACGCTCTCCATTAGTTGGAACGGTCGTGATGTCTATCGAACTCTGTCTGACAAATGATTATCTCAGATATAGCGTCACAAACATCGAACGCGTTCGGACACAGAATCCTGATCGGTAGGAACACGCGCCAGTCAAAATCTGCCTACGTGAAACGATGTTTATGAACTGTTGTCGCGAACAACCCGTATGCAAATGAGATCATCATACCAATGGGAGTGCGTAACACGTTTCATTTTGCTAATGAAGACCCCCCAGGTACAGATTGACCACTAGACGACAGAAAACGACAACAGCAGTAGGAGTAGTGTCAGCAGCTAGCGTACATAAAGAAATGGCGCTTGAAAATAATCACAGAAATCGAAGTACGCCCTCATTTAGAAAATCCTGAACTAATTAATGGAAGGGGATGCAAATGAGATGCGTGGCTAAGTGTTGTCTTTGTATATAATAAATAAACTAGGAAGGTGACAGCAACATTACGAGAATTTTAGCTCAAACAAAATCAGAGAAGTTCGGTAATGCAGAATTTATTCTTGGTTTCAAAAATCCCCATAGCGAGTAGCAAATGAAATAAATTTGGTTTGTTGTAAATGATAAGTTAGCATACGGCTGGCAGCAGCAAACGTTTCCTATGTACCAACCACCGGAATATTCTGGCTTCACAGTCTCCCTCAACTGGGATTTCCGATTATAAAAGATGTCTTTGTTTGAGCTACTAGGCAAGAGTTTTGTTGCATAAGTCAATTACTATCAGATATATTTCTGTCTGTTGGCTCTTTTTTAAATCGTCCATTTACAGTATATATTCAGGTGAAATATTTATGACTCTAAATGGTAGGCAGCACACTACTTGGGGCTTATTGGCAAGCACTACATGTTCAGAAATGTGATTCATTGCCCATTGAGCAAAATGGTTAGTTCAGTATTATTTGATATCACCGTGGGTCACGTAGCTCCAAAGTTATTCATCAAACTCATGCGATACGCTGTCTTTTGCCCGATCTCTTCCTTCCAATGCGTGAAATTTAGTCTCATTCGAGGGAATGATTGAGATTACACCCCAAGCCAGACATAAAGCATCTATGAACGTATCCGTTTATTTTGTCGGTTCTATTATTCAAATGCCTGGCGATCGTTTCATTTCTCGATTCCAATGACCGTCACCGGCGGACCAGTTATAGGAGAACAAAACCTCCGAGGAAAAAGTCACTGTAATTTATATTTATAAAAATTAGTCAGTTATAAAACAAGCATTCCAATTTCATTGCGTCAATACACTTTATACCTTGCTTTAATTTTAAGCACTTCATACAGTCGTTTTGGCATGGAGTCCACCAAAATGGACATTCCTCACTCCAATCTCAGATGCATGTTTTCGAGGTAGGAAACGTATCTCTGTCTTCAACATTGAGAGGAACTATTCGATTACATCCGGATCCAACCGTCTGTTGGCAAATAATAAATTGGAATGTTCCAATCCAGAAAATTTAAAAATGTTTGAAAATCACATATAATGAGGATTAAGAATTTTAGGTGACAAATATTTACATTTTTGTCCGGTGCAGTGTAATTTTCTAAAAAACTAGCAGAGCATATCATCTTTCTCGGTCTGGTGTTATCTTTGCTAATCCACACAGAGATTAAATGAAATGCCGGCTGGTGCGATTCGATTATTTTTGAGAAATTCAATACGTGGCCTACTTCGTTAAGCTTCAAATTTGTCAACGTCAGCTCTAATTCGAACTCAGCCATCATTTTTCCAAAATGACCTTAACCCATTATGACTAGTTCACCCGCACCATACCTGATATTACTTTCTTGCCGCTAATCTCATCTGCTATTGAATTCAACTATTTACTCGCTTCGAGGGGAATGCCTTCCTTCTTATGTATTGCTTTCTTGCAAGAGGATTTCACTGGATTACATGATAAATCGCACATAAATTTACACCGTATCCATTGCACAAGTCAAGGATTGATGTGCCGGAATTGTTTAAATCTCTAATACGGTTCTTTATCGATGCATTTATGTTCAGAAGCTTCCAGTTATTTCATCCGCTTCGTGTTTGGTGACGGTCTGTAAACCTCACAAGTAAATGTTTGCAGGTCAATTTTTAATTTTCTTCGAGTTTTTTAGTATCGCAGTGTGTGACTTTTGAAAATACTGGGGCTTAAATTTTACGAACGTGAAATTGCATGTTGGAAGTATGCATTGATGTAATTTTGGGCTCGTTTAGGATAAACAATTACCATTGCTTGTTGTACTTACGTTTCGAACTATAAGAAACAGGTAATTTCAAGTATAATACTTGTAGTGTTAATAATAAAAATAATAACACCTTTACGATGCAGGGATCAATCATAGGAAAGAAAGAACCTGATGCTGCTCTGAATTATATTTACATTTTCTAATTGTTAGATGTAGCTTTCAATTTACAAAAACACTCATCGTAACAAACGAAGCTGCAGGAATTTACCCTTTGCAACATGAGAATTGGGATCATTACAGTAGGAGGAAAGATCCGAAATGATTGCTCGTTGCCAATGACCACTTAAATGCGTGTATTATATTGGCAATCTAAATATACATTGTAATTGAGAATAAAGTGTCACTATTTTGATCAATTCCTGTATATAAGAGTCCGGTTGAACCTCCCTGCATAGAACGACGTTTGTTCGAGTTGATGTCAATGGTTGAAAGGAAGACCTTTGGACTCGGTCATGGTTTGTTGCCATCAGATATTTTGCAGTGAGATTATTTTGAGAAAAGCTTGATTCTTACTTTAACGTCTGGTCTATGACGTCCTCAGGTCTAATGCTTCAAAATAATTCCAGATCTAGGAAACCACTGCATGTTCCCCGCGTGATAACCAGTTCCCATACTGAGGAAACAAATATTTCAGGTCAAAAATACACATGGTGCAGATTTGCGCGTAACGCTGAGGTAACATTCTTTAAATAAATTGACCAATTCAACTTCATTTGCACACGAAGAAACTCGACGATTTCGGTGCGATAGGCACTAGAATGAATAGAAGAATTTGGGAGTGATTCTTCTCCAGGCCAATTGACTACCTCTCCATCGATTGAATTTTCTCCGAGGCGATCGAAATACAAATTATCTAGAAAGATGTGATGGAGTGGGTCCTGTCATCAATCTAAAGTTGTGTAAAACGTCTCATCCTTCATTTGAGTCAAGTCAATGCAGAATACAAGTTTAGTTTAATGCCGGCTTCGCGTATTCAACTGAGTTCATCACATCATACCGGTTAACATTTTCATTGCCCCTGACACACCGGCCTGGGCAATTACGCAGTTTGCTGTCCATTCATATTCCGCACAGTTTGCAACAGACTACACTTTGTTCACTAACCCTAGGGTTTCAAATTGATTCGACAAACATTTCCTAACAATATTAGTAGCAAATAAACATGTAAATTTTCTCAATAAGCTTGATGGCATTGTTTTAGAAGATGTGCAATGATTTTTGGTTGCACAGGAGTCATTATCAGTCCCTTAGAACACAACACCATTTTTCACACCAAACATCTGTGGTAAATGTTTTCATCTTTTGCTTTCTGGAGCTTGCCAAATGAACCACATTCAAGAAAAGAAAATCTCTTTTGATAACCCTGAAAACAAAAGCTTTCTACTGATTTTTTTGTTACCTCTAATACCGAAAAGTCTAGGTAGACCACACGTTGTTACGCAAAAAAGAAAATGTATTCAGCTTTCGAAAGAAATTCAGCTGACTAGGGTTTCTAGCGAGATGGTAGGCGGTTCTACCGTCGTCCGGGTCAGTACTACCACCGAGCCATGAGGACCTTATATGGCTCTCTACTCCAAGTTCCAGGGCTAGATTTCCGATTACCTTTCATTTCAGTATGAATAGTACAACCAACCGGATCTCAAGTGCAATCTCACTCGGCAATAACATTATCTACCATTCGTGGCTTGAACCATAATATAAACTCGATACGTCAATTTCTTCAGTCCAATTCCCTTCCTGCTCTTTTTTGATCTATAACAAAACTTTCTTCTTTTACGAAAACCACCCATCTTCAGTTTCCCATTTATTCTCTTCACACTTCGTTCGTTCAAAAAGCTGGTGTTTATGCTTTCAATCATCATTTTATTGCTTCTACCTCGTTCTCCCACTTCAAACCTCACCAACTGCGNAATGCGGCTGAACTTCGCTTCCAATCGTTCAATCACCACTTCTGCACTGTGTACCGTTCCCCAAATAGTGATGATTCTTAACACTTTGATATTTTATCGGCAAACATTGACAGCCTTGTTGAAGGAGAACCCAACGTTCAGTTCACAATTTCGGGTGACTCAATGTCTGTATCACAAATTGGCTGTTGCACTTCTCGGGAATATTACCTGGTGATACGATTTTGCTGATTGGTGCAGCTTTCGAAACTTTCTGGCTTCCTACCCTTGGACTGACGGTTGCTACTTCGCCGATGTTTCCATCTCGGCTTTGAAATTTTCCGAATTTCTTTTGCAAGGCATGTACATATTCATTCCTCATTTCACTAAATCTGGCAAGCCTCTTTCTTCAGAATGGTTGAATCACGCTTGTTTTCGGGTTGTTCGTAAAAGGAAATCAACTTTCTGTTGCTGACGTCTTTCACCTTATCCCGCTCGCGTCGATGGGTCTTTCAAGTACGCAACGGCTGTACAACCATCATACAGAAGACTAAGGAGAACCTTGTTGGGTTCAAAGCTGCACACTTATCAACACTCTTTCTGGAAGCCGGACGTTCTGTCCACCTGCTAAGGCGGTCTCTCATAACTTTTGTTGCATTCAGTTCCTACACATAGGAGAGATATCTAAGTGTTCTACTAAGTGTTCTACCCGCTTGAAAAAGCCGACATGTTTGCCGACCATTTTTTACTTCCATTCCTATCCTACTGAAATCACTCACCCAACTTTGAACATATCCCACAGCAAACCATCCTCTCACAACACTCATTTTCAACAGTAAGATACCTTAGATTCCCTTATCGCTTGAACCACACGAGCTACCTGAACCCTACGGGATTCCCCCTATTGGTCTCAGCGAAAACCCATGAACACGCCATCGTTTTGTCGATAGATCTCACCGTTCTTCTTAAACTGAAAATTTTGCAAGCAGAAATAAAACAGTCCTTTTAAGTCATCCAAAGGGATGTTGACCTCTACAGTATCGGTTTGTACATAACTGAATAGGTATTCAATCGTTTTGCTTATGGAGACATTTGGGAACAACAAGATAATCTTCAGAGTATTGTTCAGTCGACCAGGCCTATGTCAAGAACTTTGTTCACAAAAGAAAATGTATGTTTGACACTATGCTTTGCCAACCCAACTCTAAAGGGTTTGAATAATTAGGCTAACCACTTTGTCAGGATATGTAATAGTGACACACATCCAAAATCTCTCCTAATGGTACTCCATCTTTGAGTACTTTTGCCAATCCATAAAATCTCAGAATAACAGTCCCGGTTGGCCTAATGCGTGCGAAAGTAGATGCATCAATGACTCCCCTCTGTTTTAAACATCGCAAAATCTTAGAGAGCGCCCCTTCTATCTGGTCCGTAATGTCCTACTCATCGACTTCGTGAATTTTGACCAATCACGCAATACAGTATTCATCTCGTCTATGTAATCCCTTCAATTTAGCAGAAAAATTACCCTCTTATCCAATTTGGATGGCATAACATCCTTATTTTTCTGAAGGTCTCGTAATCGTCTGACGTGTAACGTCGACAAATTATTAATATGCCTTTAGCTTCACATTCGGATGCTGGTAACAAGCATTCATTAAGATAGATTCAAGCCTTTTCAATCTCATTGAGATAAGGAACCATATCAGAAATTTGTACACACAGATTTTCAATTTCTACCCCCAGATCCAATTGGGTTGATATTCTTTTCGGACAACAAAACGTCGATGCCGGAAATGATAATTATAACAGTATTTTGTCGAAATTTACGTTTGATAGATTGTGAACATACTGCTCGGTGTTGGTAGGGCACTCAACCATTGGCTTGGAACCGGTAAGTTGCAGACGAATTGTGGTTTGGCTTCGTTTCATCTCTTTGGACAAAATACACTGGGCATAGTCCTCAAAAGGTCGTCTTTCAGTCGGCGATAGATTATTCAACACACGCTCCGACGTTAAATAATTACGCTCTAAATGCATTTCACAAAACAAAGAGATTAGGAAAGAAAACCCGTACAAGTTTCGTTGCCGTTCAAGGTGCATACATCAGCTGGGATCATACACTGAAGATTATCTGAATAAGTGACAAGACTGCCTATGCATTCAAGCGTCGTTTGTTGTTCACTGCCAAGCCAATTGCGTGTTTGCGACTGACGGAAAAATTCCCGAATCTGCGGTTTATTCAGAGCATACCCATTACTTGTTCCTGGGGAACATCGCACATAGGCTGCACGCTCAGCCGATTGTCCCAATCCATTCGTGACCACCCTGAGCCGCTGAATCCTGAAGCGATTACGTCACTCGTTATTGGAGTGGTCTCACACCTAACTGAAGCAAGTCACACTGAGGACCTGGCCAGGGTTTCCCGACCCCTGTATAAATTTGATAAGTGATTAACGAGTCAAGTTTGCTATGGGATACTGGCCACAGCAGAAACAGCGCAACCCCGCTGCCTGTGCCCTCAAAAAATGTGGGAAGGTGCTAAACTTCGTTTGCTCTTTTTCTATTCAAAATGATGGTGTATAAAATGTGACGCATTGGCCAATTGATGAGTCACCGAAAAAGCTTATTCGCTTAACTGTGTTTTCATGTGTTTGCCGCTGGTATATTCCGGGAAAGCGTTAAAGCTTCACTGGCCCACAACAACTCATTTATCGCTTCAGTCACACGATTCTATTGACTAGAAAGCGTGAAACCGATTAAAGATGGTTGAAGTTTGAAGGGATTCGTCTTAGATTTCGCTTATCCTTCGAGGGATTTGATTACATAATGGACCAATGCCCAGTTTACCTACCTGCAACCTGAAGTGAATTTAAATGGGCTTAAGTGAGGCAGAAAGATATTCCATCAGATGAAGAGCAGATAGAGGTTAGAATAATTGGCAACAAACCATTAGTTACAAGACTGGATTTACAGAGTTAGGAAATAGAAATACATGAAACAATCGGAGATAAAATACGCTCAAATGGTGCTATGAAGCAGATAAGTGTGGGCACCCGTCAGAGCAACAGTACCATGCTGTAGAAGGGAGGATAGTAGGTTGCCGGAACCAATGCCAGTGATTAAATTGGTTTTAAACAGGAAGTTAATGATTTCTGTCGAATTGGAGATTATGTCAGCGGTATCATCTGGAATCAAAGAAACTGGAAGATCATTAGCAGAATGTATACTTGGGCCTTTCATACTTTCAAAATTCACTGTATATCGTACTGGTCGATAACCTTTCCATTCATGTCTACTAGTGTGGCTACTTAGAAGTTGATGCACATTTCAAGAATTGATTGGTTCAATTTTACATTAATACGGAACTGTATTTATTCGGTGTTGAATTCTAGGCTTTGTAACAGTATTCCCTACCTCTCACTAATCCTAATGATGTAAGGAAAAATATAGCTACTGGAGAAAAAGGAAGTTTTCACGAACAGCACGTAAAAGTAAACTTGGTCTAGTCGACACAAAGTTTACCAGTACTGTTTATTGATTGTGTCCGAGGCGAACCTTGGTCCTGAACGTGTCAGGGGTACTGGCCAAAGAACTCATTCACGCTGGGTCACAGAGACGGATTCTAATTTCGTTCAGTTCGCTTGAAGGAAACAAAGGCGGAACAGGATTGCGTGAGCTTTCAAGAGAGCAGACAATGCTCACTGCTTGAGACGGATGCTAGTGTAATTGGAAAAATAATTCAGGTAAATGTTCAATAATTAGAACCAAGGGATTCATGATCGTTTTGCTTCCCTTATGCACGTGTATACTGCAAACAACGATATCAGTGAAATAATAACCGTATGACGAAGACAAAATGCTGAATCACACCGCGCAGTGTACCACATGCATATGAAAAACGAGTTTGACGGTAAATCACCGAGGCAAAGCTATTCTGTTGTAACAATGCTATCAAAACCCAGTTAGTAATCGCCTGAGGTTAATTCCTTTTTCCATTGATTGTAGAGTAATGGAGTTAGATAATTGTTGTAGTAGATCTTGAGGGTACGTTTGCTTTGGAACGGGGAAGCCTTTACCTTTCTT
>UZAN01039730.1:12697-32328 GCA_900618425.1 Echinostoma caproni
CGATGAATATTTCAGAGAACCCTGCAACATTGAGAGCGAGGTACTAGTGATAATACCAATTTATAAATAACACACTTAGTTATAAATATTTAGGTGAAGTTACTTTAAATAACCAGCAGATGCGTTCAAGTGCGTATCATCACAGAGCTTTGATTCTGTTCGTTTCGATGTATGTGCTTTTACCGTTGAATTTGTTTAGTCACAAAAATTGAAATAGTTCTTGTTTATTTAGAATATGTTCTGAATATCAAAATAGATAGGCGTTGACACATTATTAAGATGGAACGCGGATCACTAAANAATTTGATTACTTTTAGTATTCAGCACCGGTGCAAATAAAGAATGAACTCAAAGCTCTGAGTACAGCACAAATGTTCCCAATTTGTGGTGTTTATACTCCGAATACACTCAATTTTTCCGTTTACTTTCAGATGAACCTAACCACTTGGTTACTTGGTCACATTGTGCTCCATCAATTTGTCTTCAGTACTCACAGTCCCCGGGGACTCAGTACGTCCTTTAAGGAGAACATCAAACTTTGTGGGGCGTGCCCCAACACTCCTTTTCGAGCCTGGGGACAGACTTTTTCGCGGGGCGGGTTCATCTTACCATTCCAGGTAAACGTTCGCCTAAGATTCTACCACGCCCTTCGACATCTGGAGCGTCCATTCATTCAGTGGTGATATATCGCACATCTCACGTTGTCCAAAAGCCGGACCCGAATAACAATGATAGGTGTATGATGCAGAAGAATGAGACGTCCATCTAATAACATGAAAACCATACCTGCCCCCAAACAAACTCACTCAATCAGTAATTGTGTGTATGTCTCCAAGATGAATTATACGTTGCATACCTTCCACTGAGAACTAGCTTGGGTGTTGGAAACTGCTGCATAAATTATGCACAAAACACGAAACAGTATTGCTACGTTGGCACACAGACGTGAGGTGATTTCGTGAGTTTTCCAAAGAAAGGTTTTGCTTTAAGCTGTGAACTACGTGGAACTTGGACGTGGAGACATATTCAAAGAATACATGATGGCAAAATGAAGACATTTGATTCTATTAAAGTGCTTAGTTTGTTGAAAACGACGAATTAGTCAACAACATTAAAAGAAAAATTTAAAGCACCAATCATCATATGAATTCACCACGCATTTTATGTGAAAATCAAACTAGATGGAACATGCTGACTGCAGTCGCAAATTCCATGACGATGCTATCAGTTTACCAGGACCAGTTAAACAAGAAAATTATGGGGATAATGTCTATGCATGTGTAGACATCACCTTGGGTAGAACCACATACGTGTCTTCCCTTTATAATACTTAATCCGCTTGAGTAGCCTGATGAATGACTGATCATAACATGGTTAGCTTAACGATTACTATGTAGCTAAATATTGTTGCACGGAATATATATATATATGCAGGATAATAGTAAGTATGCAAGTGGGACGAGCGGCAAGAACCGCGAAACCGGCCGTGTGCTTCCAGGGAAATTTGTTTCAGTAACTCATATACTACCAACTGTAATATACATGTGTACCGATGGCGGTTTTACAGTACTACTGGAAAAAATCGCATTCCTATCACTATCAGGGCAACAAAACAAAAAAATGAAGGTAGCCTAGCTAACAATCAAAACTGTCAAATAGGATTAAGACAGGTAAATCAAGTATGGTTCCATGAAGTTTCATGATGCCAATACTTAATCATAAAAGCACCTGCTAACGGTGACGATGTTTTGCTCTTAGTGGAAGGTTTTTGTCAAATTGGTCCTATTTGGCTCACAGCTAGTTAATTATTAACAATGGTTTAAGTATGTAGATGAACCGTGATTGATTCCTTGACTGAGAAAAAACACAAATATTCGATTGGATACAAACAGAGTTTCGTTTAGCGATCAGTACGCTGGATTCATCTTGGTTGAGTGAGTGAAGTTAACGTAAGTTTTGTTTCTCACTTGTCTTGTGTATTCTGGTACGGTGAGAGCAGCAGTACGCCAAATTGCTGTACAATGGCTTTGCATTATTTAAAGATGTATTCCAAGAATTTCCACAATGCTCGTTCCACTTTTGATAGAAGTTTGGAATACGAGCTGTACAATTTGAGCACTAACAGTTCGCGGTGCATACACCAGGTTGTGAAAACATTTATTTTCACATAGTCTGTTCGAGTTTCATTTTGAATATCCACAATGTAAAACACATATCCACACGAATATCCTATTTTCTCCAAATGGCTTTGTCGTACAAAATCAAACTGCATTGTGGTTGTGTACCATATTTTACTTGATAACTTATTCAAGACTGGTTTTATTGGAACCGATAATTACTCCGTATTACTAACAGATCCAAATGCGGAATTTGAAAGAATGTAAAAATCGGTATGAAAGTGGTGCATATCACTTAGCTCCTCGTTTATCAATTTGGAATACATTTCAAAACCACATTAGAAATTACTGAGTTCAAACGCTAAAGGTCAATAGCCAGTTTGAAAGAAGTAGGACACGAAATACCGGCAATGTACTACATTTGGTATGTTAAATCATATCTGCTTTAAAATAATCACAGGTTTACAACAACCTTGTCAAGCCCAAGCCTTTTCCTTCTGAAAATCTCAGCTACTAATATTTAGCAACAAATTGACCGCGACGGCATCCGAATCAAGTGATGGTTTTCTAATGAGCAAATCGTACATTACAGAAAACTGACTCATAGATAGGAATGATTGTCAAATACGTATAAAAAATCAGTTATCAAAATTACAGGCTCCACCATAACGAATGGTGCGATTTACAAGGTTGATGCGGGTGCTTGTTAGACAGTTTAAAAACCATTTTAATTGCGTGGGCTTGAATATTTGCGGAAATACATTTCGACGCTGCTTATATTGTACACATTGGTTGTTCTTTCTTGATGTGGTTCCACTTCATTCAGAAACTTCATGAGCTGCATGTTAGCGTATCTCCAAATCCATAATTGGTATCTCTGAAATGAGCTAATTCTTTTAAATAAAAGATGTAACAGACCCGGGGTTGACATAAACTACACGAAGGACAGTTTTTATAATGCCTCGGTCAGAGCGGCCACTTTCAAAATTGTCAGTTTTAGCCTGCTCGGTCAAGTTGCAGATAAACATGGAGAGATGTTGTCGGTAGGGTGATTGTAATCCTTTTCAGTCAAATCACGTTATACGGAACTGTGCAAACGGATAGCTTTCCGATTTTGATCAAAAAGGGCATCTGTTCCCTCTGGATATTGTACAATAGAAGGTATTATCAAATTATCAAATAAAATAAAGTTTGTAAAATATTGCCCTTATTGTTGTAGCACCTGGATTGAGCGATGGGAACCAACTATGAACGTGGTTCATGGTGGACAGTTGCTGCGCATAAACACAGTTTGAAAGGGAAAACGTTCTTGAATGTTCAATGTTTGCCACTTCGTACATTGAAAGACGTTGATGAGAGAAAAGGATTACGGTGGAAGCAAAAGAAGTCAGTGCTTCCTGGCTTTCATCTTTACGCCTTGAGTGCTCTATATAATGAAGTATATATATATATATATATATAAATACATATATACCAAAGGTGAATTCAAGAGGTATATAGCAAACGAAGCATTAACTGAAAAGCTGGGAAGCACTGGACAAGTGTTTCGACCTGGTTGGGTTTCATCAGCAATGCGAATCCATCGACCCAACAGGAGATCGAGCCCGGGACCTCACAGACAGAGCGCAAGCGTACCACCCACTCGGCCACCAGGCAGCTCACTTAAAATAGATATATATATATACATATATCATGTAAATATAAAACATATTACGTATTTTATTCTATTTCACCTGTTCGCCGAGCTTGGCAATTTATTTGCAACGAGGTGACATCATCAGTGCTTGTGAAGAGGCCACTTTTCAAACAAATTGCCAAGCTCGAAATGGAATTAGGTTCACCCGAGCTACGCGAACCGAATTTCAATATTTTTTCAGCATACGCAGGTTTCAGGTCGAAAAAGACAAGCAACAGAGTGACGTATAATGCAGGAACTAGAAAGATATTGGGAAGATAAAATCGTGATCCTAGTAAGGGGTTCAACAAAAAAAAAATAAAAAGACAAACTAATCAGAAGGTCGTCAAATGATGGAATTGATGTGTTTAAGATCTGCAGGACGCACAAAAAAAGCAAGAATGCATAGTGTATTTAACAGGAGTTCGTTGCACTCTAACTAAATTTATTGGTAAATCTTTAAAGAGTTATAAACACATAAAAAGGCAATTCAGGTATTCCCAGCTGTACAGCACTTCTTAGCTTTTACTACACGCTTTATTTACTCTGTAAACGAAGATATCCACTATATAATTAGGAAAACCCACGAGAAGTTATTAGGTTTTCAATTTGCGACCGCTCTAAACGAAGATGTATTATTTTGAACGAAATATTCACCGAGAAAACACAGTAGAATACCTACCACTTTGTGTCCAGCTTACTGCTACGACTGGGAATATTCTCTAAAAAACAGACACTACCATACCTGTACCCACCCTTCATTAAACTACTTGCCTACTTAGCTCAATAAACAAAAAAATCAAAGCCGCTCATTAACCGTTTCATTACAACCATTGAGGATCCATTATGACAAGACACATTTGGTTTGTGTAATTAGTATATTTCAATTCAATGTTTGTAGGGTAATCAAAATTATATAACACCATATGTCACTGAAATACTGAATAGTTAGGTATCACCGATCTATTGTCATCTACAACATACAGAAATCTCGTCACAAGCTGCACATTGTACTCCAAGTTGCGATGCTCCTAAGGTCATGGCTGTACTGGTTATTCAGTTTCTTGGAGGACTTCGAATTTGGATACATCTTTACTTCCGTATTTGGGAATAGATTTTTTAAAGTACTCTCAGGATGATGTACAAGTGTCCCGAAATTCTCACACAGTGTTAAGACGAATGCTTAGTCGATGCAACAAGTTTCTACTAGTAGCTGCTTGGTTTGGAGGTATCCTCAGATGGGCTTTCCTGTCTTATGAGAATGGTACCGTGATAGAGCTAAGCAGTTATTTTACTAATGTCTCTTCAGGCAAACACCATGGCAGTTATTAATTCTTCTCAATTTACTTGTGAGTAATGGTTTGGGATGATTGATCTTGATATCCGACTTGACCTTTACACACAATCCGCACTTCCTCGATTTAACCATACGCTCGGGAGTACCAGACTCCAGTTTTGCTCTTGTTAGAGCTCATAGTTCATATCCATCGTCCCGTCCGGAATTTGAAATCCGGACCCATCGCACGGGATATGTGTGCGTTACCACTGTGTCAACTAGCCCAAGCCATGGCTGAACCAAATTGACGATTCATGTTTGTTCAGGTGTCTTCTTCAATGTTAGTCAGTCAGTTCATTTTGCCGGACAGCATCGAAGGGAGACAGATGACAATCTGTTAACTCCAATCGAAAGCCTTCCACCAAGTCAGAACTTCCATGCAGGTTACAAGCTGACTTGCCACAAACCTTACAGGCTTGATTTGAAGAACTGAGTAATTGATTCATCCGAGACTAGACAAATGTGAGATGCTTTCCGTACGTAGTTTGAAGCGACGAAGATCAGATTGACGAACCCAAATAACCCAATTTATATGTAATGCCCAGTTGATGAATTTATCGTAAAACAGATTGTTTCGTCTACAGGACTTTGTTTTGAATATGGCGGTGGGAATCTTATATTTACTGAAAGAAATTCACCGTTTTATGTTAAAACGTACGTACAATCGCTCTCAGGAGCTGATATTTAGCCACAGGTAGAATGACATTTATCAATAATTAACATGGTATCCACAAATGCATTCTGAACTTTCCTCATCGACTTAACCGGGAATCCTTAGTATTGTACTCATTCTTGTCATCATAGAAATATCTATATTTTTGCTGAAAACGACTTCATTGCAAATGCTTTTTATTTTAAAAAAATTTTCCGAGACAAGAAATGAACGCAAAACTGTGCAATTAAATACAATTCTTCCTTGTGGATCGTGATTTTTTTCTGTTCACAACTGGCTTACCTACAGCCCAAGCGTGAAGGGCATTTACACTTTCCGATATACGGGGAGTACGACAATCCCGAAACGGAAGTCACTAGAACAATTTTACTAAATGATTGGTTTGAGACATCAATAATTTTTTGCTGTGTAAAGGCGGCTCAGCGTTATTCGTAGTGATCGTCTTACTCAGGATTACATGTGGTAGCCAGAAACCAATGGGGCATTTTGTTGCTTTGCCAATTTTGCTCGTGCTTAATCGTTTGAACTCGTGTTCTGCTGACATGATTAATATATCGTATGTACTTTTGAACATTCAAATCAAAGGTAAATTACGGTCTTCCAAATTTTTCAAATAGTGTAACGCGTCGTAGGAATTCAGTGCTATAGGATAAAACCAAAATGAACAAAAGAGGCAAAAGAACAATTTGCATTGATGCTTTCACATTATCCGATGGTTAGATATACGTTATACTCTGTCACATTGTGGGACTTTTCATAATTTCACTCACTATCATACTTGGTCGTCACTTACGGGATGATATTATTTGTTTCAAACGTACCAGGACATGCTTCGAAGGTTCAGCGGTTTATGCGACTCCAGTTTCTTACTATGCAGGACGGACCAAAGCCGCAACCGTGCAGGATGGTAAAAAACCTTTAAATGCACCCCTTTGTTCATGATGACTGTCCCCTCATTGGTCAGCACTAACAGTGGGTCCCAGTCTCCCAAAATGTCGGATTTAACTAGTGTCCTCCGATCAAGAATTCAAACGAACACGGGTGCGGTCTGTGTTCAAAAATCCTGGTTCAATATGAATATAAATGACTCTCTACTATCGATAGATGGTTTTCAAGTTTACCGAAAGGATCGTGGATTAGGAGAAAACAAGACTATTGAGGGTGTTGCCACATATGTCAACGTTTCCTGGTGTGGCTAGTCTCATGTTATTCTTCAGTACTGCTCAAAACGTATTGGGTGCCTAACCGTGCAGTATCACCCTAGATTTCCCTCTTTTACGCACACAATTTTGACTAACTTGTATATAGCACCTTAGTGTGCGCACTCAGATCGTATGTCATTTTTCGACTCGTCCATACTTTTTATTGTGCCACTTTTAGATTTAACCTGCACATAATCGTTGGCTACTTCACCCATACTAGTACTTACCCACTTTAATTATTACGTATGACAGATCTTTGTCACACTCACACCAGGGGTAATTCTTTACTGAGTAACTAAATCCACCCAATCCTTTGTTCTATAGCCCTAAAAACACGTATTTCCTCTGACGACCAGCGCGTACTCTTAGTTCAACCTAAAGTTTATTCACACAGTGCAAAAACATTTTCCTCCCGATCTGAGCATATCAGATTTGTTTTTCGTACGTTCTCACTTACAAGTGTTTCGCTTGTCAATGAATCTCTCAGACAAGCCTCTTTATGGTTTTCGTCATCTCCTTCTTTTCTATTCACGTAAGTTCCCCTATTCACAGAAACAGTCAACGCCATTTATAATTACTGCTGCCCTGTTCAAAGCCTATTTGTGTCTCCCCTACTAAAGTCGCTGCGACGACAAAAGTAAAGTGCGTACAAGTTTACAATGCTTCAACTGACAGATACTTGTCCACATTTATCAAAGATGAAGTACATAGATTAAACGCCCTAACCTCTGATCGAATTCTGAAGACTGGAAACAGCCAACACTTGTGGCAAGGTATAAGACTTCTCTGTGGAGGGAACAAAGTACGGTCAAAGCTGAATATCAATGTTAATGATCTCAATGCGGCATTCCTGCGCCAGTCATCGCACATTCTTCCTGTCTACTAGTCACAAAATGTTTGTAATGTGGAATCATTCTCATATTGTGATGTGCTCAATATTTTAAATAGTCCTAATTCGTCATCTGCTGCAGGCCCGGATGACTCTCATCCAGCCCTCTTCAAATTTGGTACTGATTCCCTATCAGGGGCAATAACTTTCATTGTAAATAAATCTCTTAACACTTCTATTATCCCTGACTGTTGAAGGTCGGTCACAATCATACCAATCCCCAAAGCATCCAAATCTTTTATTCTTTCAAATGTTTTAGTCCCATGGTATCAAAATCTTCATCTCTTGCAGTGACTGAAAAAAGCCATCCTCAAACGCCTGCAGCAGTCTATAAACATTCCCAGTGATCCGTTACAGTTTGCTTACAAGCCTGATAGATTAGCCTTGGACGCAGTCTCCGTCCTCATTCATTTTATCACCAAGTCGTTGAACAGCTCTGTTAAGTCTGTTCGGTGTATCTTTCTGGACTAGTCTTCTGCATTTGACTCCATTCCCAGATCTAAGTTGTTACAAAAACTGGAATCGTTTGAATGCCCCAAGCAGTTGTTAGCTTGATTATCCAACTAATTTACTGATGGATTGTAAAGCACTATATTCGGGAAGTTTTCGTCTAAACCCTTAGTCAATAACTTCGAGTTGCTGTGCTATGCCAATACTTATTTCCCACTTATATTTGTAATATTCCGTGTTTCTCTAGCATGAATTTTGAAATAGGCAGATGACGTCGTGATGTGCCAACCCAGTTCTTCTTGCTCTGACCTAAGCTCCTTCACCAACGATCTTGACCAAATTCAGTCATTCTCCTCCTCATCGTGGCTTATTTTAAACCCCAGTAAATAAGTTCAGTGTTCATGTAGTTTTACTCCCTCCCCATATCCGACAGACCCCATAGTGATTAATAACAATCCTTTATCCAGGGTGAACTCTATTAAATATCTTCGTGTAATCATAGATAGCAATCGGTATTGGTCAACCCACATCCAAAACTACATTGGTGAACTGCGGTGCCTATCGCTTCAAATACGAAAACTCAGGCAGTTTCGTGCATCCCAATCAAATATTTCTACTTTTGTTTATCAATGTGTTTCCCTATCTTACTCTACTGTTCCCCAGTTATTTTTCCCCGGCTTACTCAAAGAGGATTTCAAAGTGTTTCGCCGCGGTCCAACGATTATTAGTCGTATTTCTTTTGTTCTTGTGAATGAGATGGCTTCAAATCTTTCAAACTATCACGTGACGTCGTGTGTGATATCTGCTGAAAGGATTCTCACAGATCCGCACCACCCATTGCACGCAGAACTGACACACTGTCGTTCCCATCATTCAACACGCTCCCAATTCCTTCAAATTTGATCTCGAATTAACGCTTACCGCAATTCATCTATACCGCATCTTGCTCGACGACTCAAAAACAAACGATAAATGAACTTTGTCTTAACGTTGGAATACGGAATGTCCCCATGTCTGTTTAAAACCTTTCCCACAGATTATGTACATTGTAACGGTTAGCGTATATGAATTTTTAACTGAAATGTGAGTCCCAGTGCTTGCGAAATTTATGCACAATACAATGCAATGCTGTGAATGAGAACCATTGTAATTGGCAGTTCTGTATGTACAAACAATCTGTCGGTACTCTCTAGCTGTAGCTATACGTATCTCTCCGAAGTCTGTTTCTTTATGCCCGTAGACCGCATATATCGACCAAGCCCAGGGCAGGAACTTACAATAATCCATATGGTACACAAAAGATGGGAGATCATAACGTCAGTGACCGGAGCTGTCACCGTTTTCTGTTTCATTGGAATGGGTACATGAAGTATTACCGAGAGTAACAACAAATACTTTCATACAACAAATTGATTTTATGCATCCCATTAGTTATGAAACTTAAAACAATTGGATTTATCAGTTTCGATTCAACCTGAATTCCAACAGTGAGATTATATTATCGTTAAGAAGAAGAAGGTGCCTTTGCCTTGAACATGTGCATCGTCTTTTCGATAAAATGATCCTCCGCAATACCATGCAACTTCAACGTTGATTCGTTCTCCTGCACCGATTTGTCAGGAGCAGAAAGACAATGGAACCACAAAAAATAATAATGTTGTCGAGATAATCGATTTCACCTGAACGTCACATCAAAGAAAACATCGTCTCATGCTACTGTGTCAACGGTTATAACATTCGTTGATTTCACATGAATCGGGTTGCGAGAATCTCCACTGATTGGACCGGTAAAAAACAATAAAGTATGAAACTGATAAATTTCCAATCGGTTTGTCATATTCGCTTCAAGTATGCCGTGAAGCCAAGTGTAGAAAATTGTTAATTAACGCCCTGAACACCAATCAATTGTCCGTGGCACATCCTCCTCCGATCCCCTTCAAAACCCGATTCAAGAAATTTGATTGATGGTGTAACATAACGGGAGCTGCCTTATTCTGCATAAGATATCATGTCTGGGTTTTGACGAACGAGTTTTTTCCAACCTGTCGAAACCATTTTGGATTATGATGCTTAGCCTGGTTTCTGACTGGAAGCTGTACGTTACAACTGGAATAATGAATCGGACTGCCTAATGGTAGGAGTAAATGCACAAAACTGACCGAATCTGATAAATCAATTTACATCAAAATATCATCGAGGATCTTTAGCCTGATCGAAATAAAGGCTTCTAATTCTTCGCTTCGAGTTGAACTAGGTCACGTTTTAAGGTAATGTGATTCGCGTGAATTTCGTTGGAATCCATCATACTGATGTTATTTGGATGCATTTGATTGAATGTTCAAACTGTGTCTAACCGACACGCAAAACAATGTCGACTTACTGTTCATACACGTATGATTTTGAAGATAACCGTTCTTCGAACCTCAATATAAACTGACGTCGAATGACCCACGGAAAACATTCTTGCAATGATCATGAAAATCAACGTGGTGTTTGACTTTTTTGATTGTCTCAAGGGTAGATTTCAAATTCAGTTAAAGTCTTGAGTGTAACAACTCCTGATTGTTTCTTACAACTGCGGATACGAACGAAGAATTTTGTATATTTAATCAGTTTGAACAGTTGCGAAATTGCTTCAATTTTAGTTTATACTTTCCATAAGCTTGTTACTTTCCTTTTACAAATGTAGGCTGGTTCTGGATGTAAACGTATGTCAGAATCACAGCACAACACATATTTTGCCACAGCTTTTTTTCTCATCTTTGTAATAACCGTAAAAACATGACGTTTTGTAAAACAAGAAACCCAATTCATCATTGATTCAAAAACCGAAAATTTTTGCAAAAATTAACGTCGGGCTGAAGGTTACATTAATATCGGAAAGCTAATCGGAACCTAGGAATAATGCTAAACATATCTGCTCCTGTACCTGAGCACTCGTCTTCAAACTCCGGAAAGTTGAACCCCGTTTCCCGCCAAACTTAAAACTCTTTTCCTAGTAATATATTCTAAAGTCCCCACATTTTACTGTAATCTTTGAAATACATTACGCAGTGAAAGTGTGATTAATGTTTTGATAGGAGTGTGTGTATGGAATTATATCAGTGAGCAGTATCAGTTTTTGTGATATACGCGAAAAAAGCGTTCGATATTGAGGATGCGTGAGTGATGTGGTATGTACATACTTACTTGCACTCTTAATCACCCAGCTCCGTTGCTGCCATCCGTGTGTATACTGATGCCGCCCGAGCGGAAAACTTAAAAATAAGAACTCAATGAGGCTCAGGATGAGAAAAAGTGCATCAGAATTTTAAAGCCCGTTTGCGGTGACAATGAGCATCGGAAGAATGAATGAGGATACATATTTTACTCACCAGAAATAGTTTAATCGGGACAGGATGCCATATGTCGTCTGAAGACAGCTCATAGACGAAATCGTGACTTTGTGCCAACAGAAACCACTGTTGATAGATACTTCCATAAGCCTAAATGTTACCAGCTTCAGGGGATGTGGATTGCGCTCAACGCATTGCACCCGGTCCTGTTCTTATTTGATTCTTCTCCATAAATATTACCGAGCTTTTGATACCCAATGGAAGATAATGCATATTTTTTGAAAACACAAAAGCTGTATCGAAGAACGGATTGGAACTAAACTATAAAAGTCGTTAGTTCTTACTGATACTCATTGAATGTGATCAAACCAGAGCGTGATCAATTTCGGTGAATAAAAACTGATTATGCACGTGCGATTTGATCCACCAGTAGCGGGCAAGAAATCGTCACATTCTGAGCACAACTTTGTTTATGCCAACTCATTTGGGTAAATGCATTTATTAATAGAAAGTTAATTCTTTGTTTTCTTTTGAAGGGATAGGTCCGTTGATTTCAATGGATTAATTATTGATGGTTACATTGTGTAGTGTAAGCGTGTGGCACACTGCTGTGCACTAGCACCGGACATTTCAGATGGTTCAAGTGTCGGAATATCTTCGCCTCTTGAAAGGAGTTAGAAAACCCATCTATTCTGTAGGTAGCTACACGTCGCTGATAGGCCTGGATGAAATAAATTGCAGTGACTCCGATGTCTTCCAGGTTTAAATAACACGTTGACTTTCCCGGAGGATCACAGTTTGGTCAAAACGATCATTAAATTTTCATTCATTTTTATTCATTTCAGTAAGCTCAAAAACACCTGGTAAAAATTGCCCGAATAACATCATCATTACACGTTGTAGGAAGAACACAGTCGAGAACAGGTTCGTTTGCAGGGATTCCTCCATAGGCTGTTAAATCAAAATCTATATCCAGATGTTCAGTATGGGGGAGATATCAAGACAAATAGAGAGGCAAAATAATCAACATTAGAGTTCCGTGGTCGGATGTTACTCGCGTATTGGTCAGTACACAAAGGCAATCATTCGGGGCAATGTGTGATGGTGGGAGGATGAATGTATCGTGTGTGGGCCATGGGAGGTCAAGGTTTACCCAGATGGATTCCACAGTTGCAAAAATATGATTTTCAATCCCCTTAGGATAGAGAACTGCAATTCAAACAGAGGGGTTGAAAAGTCTAGGCTACATTCATCACCTGGTTTTATTACAACGTTTGTGATAGTGTCAAACTTTCGACAGTCGTGATCCCTACCTTATTCAACCAGACCACGTGATGCTCACGCATTCGCTCCGCTAAACATCTGATCGTGCGGCCACTATACTTTGTCCCACAGGTACAGATCACCAAGTGAAAACAGTAAGAGACTATTGTCAGCAATTTACTTTTGAGTTGAAAATGGCCTGAAGATAAACACAATGCAAAGTTTTGCCACATAAAAGCTTTTTCAACAACTGTACTTAGTTTACATGTCACTGTCTTGGCAGTTGTAGCACCGTTGAACGTTACCGATATGTAAACCGGTTACTTCTCAGCAGTAGTGATCTTATGTGGCAACCGGTGACGTTTCAAATGTTGTCCTCAAATGGTTCTGGGCATGTGCTTTTAAGCAGAAACTCTCTACCAAACGTCAGTTTACTCCTAATTGCATCATCTATACATAATGTCCGAGTCCTAGCACCAAGGCATTGAGCAAGATTTCTTTTCCCTTATAACTGCACATACCTTGTCAATGGTTATTATGACCATTCTACAATGGCTTCCTGTGGATGGTAAGCTGAATTTTTCTCTCTAAGCGACCTAATAGCGCATCCAGAAATGCTATCTGATCATCTTCTCCGGTTTCTAGAGTGAACTTTGTGTTTGGAGGTACTGAGTTAAGTACTTGCATGAGTCTGGACGGATTCAAGCTGTTTCTGATGAAATACAAAACATCAACATATCGCTTGCATAATGCGAAACGATTGATCGTTCGCTTGAGGATGTTATTCTCCAGCTTATTCATGAAGATAGTGATGATGACCGAGTATCATCGTCACCAAATCATCGCCCAGGGGAACAGCTGTTCGAATCCGACCACCATCGCCTAGTTTTCCCCATTCGTTATTGTGTGGCAGCCCTTTAGCCGGTTCCCCCTCCTGAAATCGCATCACTAGCAAATCTATGAGAGGAAGTCACTCTATTTTTGTGTTCACCTCTAAAAGACTAGTTCTTAACCTCAAGTAACTATTGAGTTTATAAGCAATGAGAATATTTGTGATGACTGATAAAGAGCACTAAACAGCTCTTTCGTCGTGTTTGAGGCAGTTCATTAGTGCGTACTTTTTGTGTCCCAGTCGGGACTAGAACTGCATACATTCAAATCGAGAGATATAACGTTTACCTTAAGCGACACACTCGACGGTCATCTCTTTGTGCGAATAGTTTAAGCAATTAGTAGTAGTAAATTTGGAATAATCCATTCAGTGGTTTACAAGTAGCAGACACTGTTTGTGGTTCAAATTCTGAGAGGGACACAAAACGCATGCACTGCTGACGAGTCTCAAGCAGGACGAAACCGCTGTTCAGTGCCCTGTGTCGATCACCACAAACATCTCCATTGTTTATGATCGCAATCAGATAAAGATCTCCCAACGATTGAAACCCTAACCCAAGAACATCAACATTGTCTTGTGCGTGTGAACTATGGAGTGGATTATTCCAAACTTGCTAATATTAACTAATAAATGTTTTCAATACTATCTTTGCATAAAAGGAAAATAAAGTAGAATAAAAGTTACCTTCGAAAAGTGAACCGAGGGGAGATTCCATTGCTACCCCACCAATAAGGCAATATATTTCTTAGTTTACATTTGGCTGTATGTTGTGTGCGCAAAAGTGTGGCAACTGGTTGAGATCACCAACTGGTATTTCGCGTTCAAAATCATTGCTTTGTTTGAGGTCACATTTGAATTCAACAGTTTCAGCAATTGAAACTTTTGTCAAGAGAAAACTGACATCAAGGGATATCATGTTTTATCCGTTTACGTTGAACTCTTTAATTCTAGCCACAAAATGTGTTATTCGTTCAATGTGTGCTTGGCCAGTTGTGCCCTCACGGTTCTCGGAATGACATTGAGCCACGGCGTGAGAGAGAGAGAGAAAGAGGAGAGCTACCAATTTCCAGTTCGGTGAGGTACTGTCTTTATGCATTTTTGGGAAACAATTAGGTCATGGGATGGTTGTTTCAGTTCGTCGGATTTGTTCAAATGTGACAGAATCTATTACATGTCTAGTTTGCAAGCAGAAATAAAAATAGTCGTTCTTTTCAACACAATCAATTATTGAATAAACTCGCTAATGATGAGATCAGAGATATATCGTCACACACATACACCAATTTACCTGAACCTATTTTCACGTTATTTAAAGAAGATATTCAAACAGATGTTCTCCGGTGTGACATGCTTCTGGTCTATTCTGACTTCGACTGCTCACTAAACGGGTGAAACTCTTCGATTGTCAATATTCTTTTCAATCTGCAGGTAAAGGTGCAGTCAAAACAAATCTTCAATGTCTAGGGTTTCGGTGTTATACACCTCCAAACATCTACAATTTCACAGCTTCATGCACTATAAAATATAATGCCTATGTGTACGCGAAAGTAAAAGACAATCTCTTGAACACGCAAAATACAGTGGTTTATTTGCACATTGACGCAACGCATTTGGCATTTCATTTTAATGTCCTCCATGAAACATAAGTTATCCATAGACTTTGCCTACTCAAAACGCGACCATTTGTGTAGGCATGCTGAACCAATCAACTTAGTCTGCGGGGTGTGTCAAGATGAGGAAAATGAATGAAGGGCATTTCATAGAGAACGACCAATAACAATTTACTCACTATGGATTTACTCCTTGTGGTCTGATGTTCTGAGAAAGAATAAAAAAGTCGTCACATTCCTTCACACGACCGTTTCTGCACGTTCCAATTGCATGTAAATAACTCAACTGGCCGAAGAGCACTTGTCATCAATTGCACCGATTTCTTGTGTCACTTTGTACGTTCTTTGTGGTTACTGCAATACGCGTCAAAGGTCTACCTCATATGGTAGAAAGATAAACTTTTACGTGACGCAGTGTTCGTTTTATCTTAGCTATTTCACCCTCACTGACGTGCCAGTGGTATATAGTTCACATTGAAGACGGTTAAAAGAATGACTTTCCCATTATGAATGCTAAATTCTCAACTTTGTTTACTAGTAGGTCGTAACATCAATGGTGTTCCAAAATTGAAGCTTGACTCCTGAAGCTTACAACAATCCGATAGCAAGGATGTATGGACCACAAACAACCACTGGTGAACAGATGAAAGATCCACGATGTTTCAGCACTCTCATGGTGCACAAAAGAAAGGTATCATACATTACATTTACAATTCACGAGGCGCTACACATTTGTTTTTCATTTCAGGTCTAACTAAGCAGATATGCTAGGAAAGAAACACACTGTGCGTATTTGCCCAACCGTTCACCCCCAAAACCCCATGCTTAACATTTTTCAAACTGAAATGAGAAAGAAAGAAATAACAGCGCTGATGATTTTCACTGATGCAATAAAAGGGATTATTTAAATTGGCAGGAAGCTTACAACACTGACATACATGCGACCCAGCAAATTTTCAGTTTATTTTGTTCTCGTAAACCCAATTTCTATCTGGTTGGCTCGTAAGAGTACGCTCCAAACTGTTGTTGCAAAACGATGCGCTGCACATTTGTTTTCGATTATCTGGCAGTCCAGGTTGAATAACTCGAAAAATGAGTATGTACAATAGGACCCTACAAAACAGTTTTCCATAGAAAAGTTATCAATAGTATCTCCTGTATTTAATACCATTGACATTTCGATCTTGACAGAAAGGTGTTTTTATTTCGAAATGACATAATGAGGCCAATAAATATTTTGCTAAATTTATTTTAAACTGGTACAATCACTTGCGTTGTAAATACACCACGGCAAAGTGCAAGAGCGTTTTGAGTAGATCATGAGTCACTGGATTAAAGTATGTCGACCATACACAATGGGGGCGGAGGATACAAGGTGCGTCATTTGCCATCAGAAAGTTGCAGTGAACGAAACCAATGAGGATATCTTGATGCCAACAGCCGGTTCTCATCTTCATTCTTTCTCGCGACGGTATAGTTTCTCGGTAGTAAACGGATTGGGTTGGTTAACCCTGAATGACTAATTCAGACGGAAAAGTTTATAAACCTGGGAACTCTAAAAAACGTAGACCAAACCATTAGAAAACCGGAGTATATTTTTCATGACACATGGCTAGGTTAATTTAAGATAACAAGCCGGTCCTACTTTGTAACAATACACATTAATTTGAGCTTTATGTACTTCCCTATTCTACGCCCCATGTCCAGGTTAACGCTTAACATAACTTGACTAAGACACATCGTGACCACTGTGGTTCTGCCCTTCTAATGTCCAACAAACTGCGGTGCATATTGAAATGAGTACGCGCCACGTTGTTCATCTCTGCGAGTTATTATGATTGATATCTCATAGTTCACTCTGCTGTTTATCACGAGGCATGGATTCTACATCCTATTCAGCGTTTGCGACCATTTATCATTAGGCATCATGTGAACACCGCACTTCTCTTTGACTAAATATTGTCACAATTCAATTTCAGATAAAAATACAAAGTGACCCCGTAAAAAAGTGTATATTCCAAAGTGTAAGCAGATCCTGTCAGCATTTCTCTCCCAGTGGAGCACATCTATAACTCATAGATTATTTCTGTTGATGCAGGAAACAATTTACAAATGTAGAAATTTTCATCTCGCATCCTCGTACCTGGCAGGTATTTGCAAATATTCATATGAGTGGGTTGCTTTAAAGAACCATACAACGTTGGTTAATCGAGTGTCCGTATGTTTAAAAGAATAATCAATTAAATCACCTATGCAATGATGCAAATGATGTACAAAATGTATGGAATGAAAGCATGCAGGAATGGGTTAAGTGGAAGTTGATAGAACAGGTGCAAATCCGTAAGCGTGTCGTAATTGGGGTTACTATGTGAAGGGGAGAAATAATCAGTGTCTAAATCCGGTCTGTCGATTGCACGACTCCTAAAGTTTATTCACTTTCCAACTTTAATAATATTCTTGCGGGTATATGTGTGAGGGTGTTGTGAAAAAGCCGCGAATTCTGTGCCCCAGTTTAATATCCAGCGTCTACTCGGTGTTGCGGTATACAGCCGTTTGTGCTTCTAAAACCTCCCAGCAGGAAGGTAGTCGCAAAACTTCCGAGTTAGCAACACACTGTCGGCCCAATGTAATAAGCACTTTAAATGTAGACAAAACAGAGGAGTTAAAACGGATCAGGCAAATCATCTGCGGGCTGCTGAACGACAAGTGGTAATTAGCGAATTCGCTGTTGAAAATGGTTTGTTTGTGAACTCCGAAAATCTGTAGTGCAGGATATCCGACAGATTATCACGCTTAAAGTGGGTCCTCGTGCCAACTCCTTGTTATTTGGAAATCTGTCTCTAAATGACGATATCTACGTTTACGTATAACTTGTGTAAATTCTCAAATACCCTGGTTTAGGTATATGCAGCTTTTCAGAGGTAAAAAACCTTTAAAATTGCAAGGTTTTCCCAGCCTTCACAAACCATACTTTTATCATAGGGAGATGTTTCGTTCTTGCAAATACTACATTCCAGAAAGCGAAGATTACACAATTTCTATAGCATACAGAGTTCTAAAAGCATAAAATGGTATGGCTATTGGTTCAATGCTGGGGAAATAATTGTTTCCAGCTAACCGGGAACGTGGAGCGGCAAATTACATGATCAAAATTCATAGATTGCATGAAATACATATCCAAGATGGTATTTTGAGTGAAGGAGGCATTACGGGTTTTGTTGCTGTTTTCCATCAACGCCATATCAAGATGTACTTTTCTAGAGCATCGTTCAGAGCATAATTTATAATTTAAACCAACGACTTCCCAAAAAAATTTGAAAAAAGCCAATAGAGTTATGCAATATTTCTGCTACAGCAACATTTTTTTCGCTTATCATCATTTAATGTATATGAATTACAAATAGATATTACAATTGTTTATGGGGTATGGTGACAAAAAGATCCAAAGAAGCGATTCATACAACTTGTTCACACGACAGTGTAACTATTTTATCAAAAATGTTCCTCTTCATCCGAATACAGATGAATGGGAATGGTTAGCAAATGGGTGAGGATGACATGTTAATAATGTTAACGTGTGTGTGTGTTTCAGTAGGTATAACGCGAAGAGGGAACGTTGAAACACATGAGCATACGAAAACAAGCCGATTAAACAATACTGACGTTTATGAACAACAAAAGTTGGAATTCATCATCTAAACAAACGATGTGAATTGGGGGGGAAGGGGGAATTGATGTGTGTGGATGTGGATGGTTTGAGTGAATGGGGCAGGGAGAAGAGAACGAGTCAGAATGATAAGGTGATGGGTGAAGGATCGGATGGGACGGTGGCCGCATTGAGTAGGCGTTTTATGAGGATCGTCACGCCATTACCTTTGTAGGGTAAACAAAGAAAGACACTTTTCCGGGCAACAGTTAGCAATGTATGTTTTTCTCCCTGATGTTTAGCATACCTGTCAATGAACTTTGCAGGATAGCCGTTGTCTAACAGTGCTTCAAAGAGGATTGTTATGTCTTTGTCAACTTTCTCATATGTGTCAATTCGTCGTACTCGATTAAACAACGTACGTACTAGTTTACGCTTGTAGGCTATTGAGGGCAAAACATTTAAATGCAAGTATTGCTCTGAACAAGTTTTCGTATGGTGGTTACCTCTAGTCGATGCGGCTCCTTACCGCAGCCAATCGAA